>CAIGRF010199667.1:51870-66038 GCA_903798235.1 Fraxinus ornus | reverse complement strand
TTTTTTTTTTTTTTTTTTTTTAATGCAAATTGTGTGTGAGCGTTACAACACACAATTCTAATTTTCAACTCTTTGCTGTCATTAGTCAGGTGTGAAGTACTCTGTCTATTAATTCAAGAGTCAGCCACCATTCGCGTAATAGCCAAATTACTAGCAATCGCTTGTAACAAGTCTAATGTTCCTTAACTGCTAATTTAATGATGAAGGAAATCAGATCAGAAAGATACGCGAACATCTTGACTATAGTTATAGTATATGTCATATGTTTTTGTGAGCAGAAAGCAGCAGATCTCCCCTTATTTTGGGAAAGCTGGTGGCCGCGTGTGAATTCTTTCAATTTCACTAAGGAACTGCCCTCAAGTATGACACTGAGGGATCTGCCTTAGAATGAATTAGATTTCCTGTGCTAGCAAGAACAAAAAATAAGGAATGGAGTGAAGAGATGCAATGGGGTTCAAATATTTAACTGCGCTTTTGGCAGATGCAAATTATACCACTATTTATGTCATGTGGATCCTGAATTTGAGTTTGGGACCTAAATGGAAGTTCAGGTTAAAAGAAGTGTCATTAAGGGGAAATTGACAAAAGAACATGGCCCTGCATTTTGAGATGGAAAACGTAATTTCAAATTCAATTCAATCATACCTCAATTTTTTCAAATATGGAATCTGGGATCAATTAACGGGAGATCTTGGGAGATAAATTTGTTGGTAACTTGCAAATGAACTAATTATGTCAACTGCTATGGTTAGAGGAAAATTTGAAGCTTGCATATGATCTAAAACATATGATCTAAAATTTTTGCTTCTCGATGTTATCGTGTTTTTGATAATTACAAGCTCAAAATTTTGATTTGAATGGAAAAGATTGTATGCAGCGACATATTTCAAATATGAAGTAACTATATGACACAGCAATAAGCTCAATCGTGAATGAGATTGACATTCCGAGAAACAAAATCTTTCTAAAATTAGTATGTAAAGCATCATAATGTACTCTGTTTCCTCTTTTAGCATGCGGCGCAACTATATTGGAACTGAGCCTTTACCTGCTGGTATTCAGTATTTACTTTTGTTTTTTCTTTCATGCAGAAATCAAAATTAGCGATTCTTGGCACGTCAGCATTGGTGAAAATAGCAAGGAAGTTGAAGTGCAGAAAAACAGAGCGCGGCGAGAGAGAGAAGTTGTTTACAGGACAATTCAGGAAACTCCCCCAGACCCGAGGGAACCTTGGGATGGGGAGATGGACTTTGATGATTTGCTAACCCCAGAAATACCCATCGAGCAAATGCCTGATGTCGAACCATTAGAAGCACCAGTGGAAAGCCAAGAAGTGGCATCAACCATTGCCTCTACATCGTCACAGAATGTCAGTGGGATCGGTATGCCTGAACCCGACCTTGAGTTGCTTGCTGAATTGCTTAAAAATCCGCAGTTGGTTTTTGCCCTGACTTCTGGCCAGGGTGGTCCATTATCAAGTGGCGAGACTGTTAAGCTGCTCGATATGATAAAAGCGAATGGAGTGAACTCTTCGAGTAGTTTAGCAGCTCTAGGCACAAAAGCTGATAATAAGGTTGAAGTGTCTCTTCCATCCCCAACTCCCTCCAGCAATCCTGTAACGGTGCGTAAATTTAAGCACATTTTGTACACAACTTTGTTGAATATATATGGAATTGTTTCAGTTTTCTCCGCTACCTCGTGTTCATGTCCGTATACTGGTTTCATTTGCAAGTTTTGGAGGTCTAGGAGGATGGGACAGGTTATATACATGAACACTGAAGCTGAAAATGTTCGTCGTTTTCATTCACTTCATTTCCCCTTAAACCTACGAAATATTGAATCCCATAAAGAAAAAGGAAAATAAAAAAGAAAGGGAACAATACAGCAAAAGTCGAAGACAACAACTAACTGAAGACATTTCTAAACTGTGTAACAGTTCATAATTTGATCATTACCTCTTTTACAATTCCTTTACTTTCATTGTTCTTTTGTTGAAGGCGTCTACTGATGGATGGTATTTTTTGTTTTCTTTTCTCGACTCTTGATTTTTGCAGGGTGGATTAAAGCCTGATTTTTTGAGAAATCCATTTTCACGGCAGCATGCAGTAGCAAACGGTAATGCACACATTCCAGCAAGCAGCTTAAATCATTCAAAGATTCAGGCCAACCTCGTCTTGGCATCTCAATCGTCTGCTGTTCAGCAGTTGGTCCACCAACACCAAGTGGTACCACCAGTATCATCTTTTCGAACAGCTTCTCAACAATGGCACCTACCCATAACTTCGGCCAACACAAAATTAGCCTCGGAAATGATGCTAAACACTAATAATTTAGCTAATTCTACCTTAGGTAACGCTCAGCCATTGCCGGGTTCAGTTTTGTCAACATTAACTGAAAGACAAATTTCATACGGGCCTGAGCCCCATTATCGGGAAATCGCACAATCAAATTATTATAATGCTTACACCAGAGGACCTCTTCAGGCTTCTGAAAGAAATCACTTAGAAGAGGCACCTAAGTTTGAGACGTGGAGCCCGGAAAATAGCCCAATGAGGTCTCATGAATATGTTGTGGGCCGGAATCAACACCAACCAATAATGAACTCGAGACATGGTTATAGAGCCGAAGGGGCAATGCTGCAGGATCCGGTGCAGCCATCAGGTTATCAGGATCATGGTCGAGGTGGGAACAGAGGATGGCGCGGTGGGAGAAGATAACCTGTGATTAACCTGTGCTAATAGTGATGTTCGATGTTTATGGTGTCCTCATATGGACTATGGCCCTAATGTCAGCAAATTTTAGAATTAGTGGGTTTTTTCAGAGAATTTTGGATTTTTCTCAATTTGGATAAATTATTATGTTTTACATTCAACTTTTATTACTTCTGTAAAACTTATTCTGACAGCTTTTAACAGTTAAATGTTCAAAATGAGCTACATAAACTGATATGATATACATCATCTGAAGTTTCTTGGAGCATCACTGGAAGGTCGGTAGTACGATGATTTTATACTATTATGACTGATATGTTGGATTGAATATCAATAGATATCTATGTTTTAAAAAGAAAAAATGATTCTGGCACATTGATTATTAATTTTTTTTTTTTCTTAAAATTGTTATGATTATAAATTTTAATTATTTGATAAATGTAGAAAATTTTTAAAAAAATTATGATATTAGTTTGTCCGTAAAAAGATATAATTATTTTTTAAATTTCTTTCTGAAATACAAAAAAAAAATTTTAAAAAATGTTTGAACGAGAACATAGGACAAGCCGGAAATTATTACAGAATTGTTATAGAAATTTGAAATACACAACACAGGTAACAGCGAAAGAAAACACACAAAAGTGCACAGGATGCTGCCATCCTGTAAAAATTCACTCTTTGCTTAAAGGAAACGCTGGTTCCTGTCTTTATCGTCCAAATCAAAATTCTGGCAGTTCACCTTGACAATACAGAAATCTTGAATCAAGTTAATTTTTTTGAAGAGCATTAAGATGGGATTTAGATTCCTGATCAATTTCAATCCAATCCAAAAAGTCTCCAGAATCTCATCGTCCTACTCTTACAAGAATTTAAATAATCCCACCGTTGCACTCCTTGCTCTCAATTCTGAGTTATATGGAAATTCTAACGACAACCCGAATTTCAAGGTTCACAAGCGGTGGCATATAGGCCATTCCCACCACCAGCATGACCACCACCATCTCCATCACCACCAGGATCTCAGCTCCGGCATGGAGGGGGACAAGATTTTCCGGCTTGGCCTAGCTGCTGATGTTGGCTTGGCCACCGGTAAAGCCTTGACCGGTTATCTTTCCGGTAGCACTGCTATTATTGCTGATGCGGCTCATTCAGTCTCCGATGTGGTATAAGTGGAGTTTAAATAACAATATTTTATTATTATTAGCATTACACTAAATTACTTGAAAGTTTCATGTTTTTCATTCTTTCATTTTTGTTTAGTTAATTGTACGAGTCTGATGGTGTAGGTTTTGAGTGGGGTGGCATTGTTGTCCTTCAGAGCTGCCAGCGCACCGAAGGACAAAGAACATCCATATGGTCACTTATGATCCGTATCTACGCGCTACTCTGTTCATGTTTGATATTTGTAGCTCTATTTGGTTTTCCTTTGTTTTGGTAACTAAATCATCGTTATTGTATAATAAAAGCGCTGCATGGGTGGATTTGTCTAGCTATGATACAAATCCAATCACTAAAACACGGAACATTGATTTATATGCATAAAGGTAGTTCATTTGACAAACTTCTGGCAAATGTGCGGCTGAGATGTTGTAAAGTGAGGAAAAAGATGGATTCTTGTGGTGTTAATTGGAGAATATCAGTGAAATCTAGTATCTACTGCCATTTGAAAAAAATATTTGAAACTATTTTGTTATGTTAGGAGTCTTTTCTTTCTCAGAAACCAAGAAGCATAGATGTGTATTGGAGAAACAGATACCATAACACAACATGGACAAAATGGGAATAGGAAAGCATAAAATTAGAACATGGCCATGATAAGGATATCTTAGTGCTTGTTTATGATACTAGTTTACTCGAAATGATCTTATCCTTATACCTGTGAATAAAGTCGGGCAGTACATATTATTATTATTATTATCATCACTTCATCTTTCTATGTACTCATATTAGTCATAGTGTCATATAGCTTTTTTCAACTGCATTGATCAGAGAATTCATAACACACTTCTCCAAATACTGTTCTGCATGACTGTGATTCTGCTTATATAAATCATCAAGTTAATATGATTCTCTTTCCCTTAATCAAGATCTTGATATGCTACACTTTTATTAAACACTGAAGGCATTCGGCTTGGCATTTGCTTACAAAGTGTGAGGTTGAAATAGTTATCTTGTTAGATATGTTTTTTCTTCTCAAGAATTGATTGAATTTTGATCTTGTTAGAAAAATGTTGTTCACACTTTTTGTAATTCCTATCCTGGTGCTTGGAATTTTCTGATTCATGTCTACCGTCAGTGGTCACTTATTCTCAGTTTCCTCCTGTTTCTAATTTCTAATCCAGATTCATTCCAAGATGCTATGTCTATTGTTTCATTTTTCTGAGTCTATGATTGAAATGCTAATTGGCATATTCTATATTATATAGCATAAATGGTGACTACACAGTGCTGAAGAAAAGTTTTTCCCTGGGTTCACAGACATATTTAAATTTTTCGTACAATTCATATTACCCTCTCTTACAATTCCTATTGCTCTTTGTTTTTCAGGACATGGTAAATTTGAGACATTAGGAGCTCTTGGAATTTCTACTATGCTTTTGGCTACTGCTGGAGGCATTGCATGGCATGCTTTGGACATTCTAGCCGTAAGTTTCTAAAAGCATGTTTGGGAAGTATTTATAAATGGTTTAAACTATCAATAGATAAATGAGCGGTGCATAAGTGGGCAGTACTGATGAGTTCTCAAAATGTGTGGATAAAAAATGGCTTGATTGTTTATAAACTGTTTATAAATGTGAACCAAATATAGATTATTTCTTTTTAATAAAGTAATTATATTTTATCTGCAGGAAATATGGTCTGTTGCTCCTGAGATAGTTAATCAGTCCTCAGCTCATGACCACGTGCACGGCCATCACCATGGAATTGACATGGAACACCCAGTTCTGGCTTTGAACATGACTATAGTATCCATAGCTGTTAAAGAAGGGTCTGCAAGTCATGTTACTGTTAATTTTATGTGATATTGTTAGTTTTAGCTCCTTTGCAAACATAACATGCCTAAATGATTTGGACACACTCTCATGAGAATTACCATCTAACATCTTGTGTATTAGTTGTCATGTCTACTCTTGTATGTTCACTTCACTTAACAGATAGATTTTGTCTTATAATTTTTAAATATTGATATATTCAGGTGAAGTTGTGACTTTTTGCTAATGATAATTAAAATGAGGACTTCTAGAAGTTGCTTGTTATCCCCAGAAAAAAAATATATCAAATTCGCTACCATAAAAAATATATGTTTCACTATTATTTTTCAACTGACATATGAGAGGATGGAAGGAGGCAATAAATAGACTTTTAGCAGGATCTTAGCTTTTATTAACTTTTGATTCAAGAGAATAAAGAATTATGGAGAAACCTAATGGCTAGGACTTATTTTTGCTTCTGTTGGAACTAAGTTAGATGGAAGAAAGTTTGAAGTAGAATTGGTGAATTGATAATCCTTATTCTTGATTCGACTTTCTTTTTGTTATAACCCTTCAAATTTGTTTGGATATGAATTGTGCTTCTTTTAGAATGGTAAATAGCTTAAGTTGATAATAAATTAATATTTATTACAGCTCCAGTGCCAATAAAGCATGCATATAGTTGTAATATTGCACACATATTATGCAGACTAGAGTGTGCCTGTCAGACCCATAGCAAGTGCTTATTTGATGTAATAAAACAGAGAGTTTTCTTGCTACTTTATTTTATTCATTTACATATTCTACTTCTTTTGATATCGTGAAACACCACAAATTGGCCAAAGAGTTTATCCATGGATCCATACATGTTGAAGTGGCATGGAAACTCCTGAATATCAGGAAGAACATTGACTACAACAATTATTTGTCATGATTATGGAACTAAGACTAACACTTGTTTACCTCTTTTCTTTCCTCCACGAATAGGAACAATAGTTTATTGATGAGGCATTTTGCCAACACTTGATAGCTGCTTTCCCGGCTACGTCTCATTAGAACATTGCATCCTTCCTCAATTTATTAATTGATGATTATGGGACTGGATATCAATTAAAATTTTATTACTCTTATAGTGGTAAATCATGTAAGATACTGATAGACAAGTAGATATCCCTGGTTCTCGATTGCATTTAAAAAATATAGCATGCTCCTTTGTCATATATATATATATATATATATTACCTTCCATGTTGCTGTATTGACTTGTACATTTTGCCTGTACCATGTAAGATGTTGATAGACAAGTAGAGGCTCCTGGTTATCGATTGCATTTAAGAAATATGATTTTTTTTACCAGGTTATATTGGATAACAAAAAGGGCAGGGGAAAAGACAGGCAGTGGTCTTATGAAAGCCAACGCTTGGCATCACCGCGCTGATGCAATTTCATCAGTAGTTGCTCTCGTAGGGGTTGGTAAATATTTCTCTTTGACTAATGTGGCTTTGAAATTTTACTTTGGTTTTTGTTTTTACTTTGCTTCCTAAGTGGCATTTAATGTTGTGTTCAATATATTACTTATGTGGAGTTGTTTGATACTCATGGCTCTGCAAACCTGTTAGCAAATTTGTTAATGTTTTGAAAAGAATAATCATTACTTCTACCACACAAAGGGCTATCTCAAGGAGTATCATCACATAGCATATTTTTGTTTCTACATGTTTGTCTGCTGAAGTGTATTTCTATTTTAGAATTTGAGAGATTTTAGTTTCAGAAGCCAGGTGGTCGAAGAATGGCATCCTCTTATTCTCCTAGAGATGTCATTGTGAGGCATCTAGGCCTCTTTGAATGATGTATGAACCTTTGCTGTAGTTGTCGACATTTTTTTTTTCTCTATTTCTAGGTTTCTTTGCGAAATTTTAGGCAAATATTTCTAGTTTTTAACTTTTATAGTTATTTATTCCATTATTAACTTGCCCATTATCTGACGTTGTTGGGCTTTTCTATCATTATTGACAATGTTCGTTGTGAATTGCGAGATTAGGTGGATCTTTTCTTGGGGTGAGATTCCTAGATCCTCTTGCTGGACTTGTCGTTTCAGGAATGATCTTAAAAGCTGGACTTGAAACTGGTTACCAAAGGTATAATTTTGTCATATAATTGGTATGTTTGTAAAAGCATTTAAGATTTTCTCTATTGCATATTTGTGAAGAAAGGTTTTTAGTAGAACTGTCCTAGATAAGTTTTCAACTCGATGGTGAGTTTTTGGATTCATTCTTACTCTTGAATAAGCATTATTTTTGTCGAATGGATTAGTTTGAGCTTCTCATTGTCCAGAGATCCCTTTGATTCTTTGGAAATACATTTAGTGTTTGCCAAAGTAAGAGTTGTAACATTGCTCTCTTCCATTTTGACATCTTTCTAATTTAGTATCATGGAATTGGTGGATGCTGCTGTTCCATCACAACAACTGGAACCTTTTAAACAAACAATTCTAGGAGTTGAGGGAGTCAAAGTAAGTAAATTTCAACCTTTGTATATTTATTTTTATTTTTTTCCATTTGTTTATCTTTGTATATTGTATTTAATTTCCTTATTTACTTGTTATTGACTTAATATGAAGTTTGTTTATTTACAAGATATTTGCCTTTAAATTCTTCATGTTACCCTGAATTTTATCACCAAACAGTTATTTTGACCCGGCAACAGGATTTTTGATTTATTAGTAGCCATATGTTTTTTAAGGCCAAACTGTAGCATAAAAATTGAATTTGCTGCGAAAAGCTTTGCTTTATTAATATAGAATACATCGGTGGAGGGTCATTCCTACCATGTGTTTTGGACGTCTTAATATACAATTTTTTCTCACTCGAGATATTATTACAAGTCTTGGACAAAAGAAAAAAAACATTAGTAATTCCAGAAAATGGAAAAAAAAAATTAGATAAGCAAAATATGAAAATGGTTACAAATGAGCTCCCTAGTCTATTGATATACATTACCTCCTCAAATAGAAGGCACAGATTTATTTGATCATTCAACAGTTGGTAGAAACTCTCTTGGAATATTTTGATGGAAAGCTTTAGAGAATTTCTACCAATTGTTACGAAGACGATTTACTTTATGCAAAGCAATTCTTATTTTGAGTAGACAAGAGGTGGTTGTGACAATTACTGTGTTAAACCATCAGGCTTTATCATGCTAGTGTCCTGGTTTATGTATCTTGCAGATTTCATGTTCATTCCCTTAGCAACATTTGGTAGAACTTCATATTTTGGGCTTAATACTCTTGCTTTTGTGTGTGTTGTTCGTTGATTCCGTCAACTTTTTTGTTGCATCCAGTTTATCTCTTTGAAGTTAGAGGAGCATAAAGATGTTTTAATAGTTAATTGGCTCCATAAACAATCCTCGTGAGAAAATGGCAGTGGGCTGTTCTGACTCAATGACCAGTTTTCTTTAGCCTCCAATTAACTGTTTAACCAACTCTTTTTCTTTTGGCTCCTACTGAAATCTGGTGAAATCTAGCATTCTAGTCCTGCTTCTGAAGCCCTGTAATATGGAGAGGGTTTTACGTTTGATCAGGGAGCTGCAGTTAATTGTTCCTTAAAAATTCATTTATTGGTGAATCAGAAAGGCTGATTTTGACCCTCTATTTTTTATGCCGATCTGATTAATGATTAAGAGAGTCCAGTATTCATTATGAATAACAGTCTTATGAGGAACCAACATCCTATGGACATGTTTCTAAGTTTTCAGTTGTTTCTTTTTGTCTCCAAGACTCCAACTTACCTTTTGCTAAATTTCAATAGTTCGATCGCATGTTAACTGAAATCCTCTATCACTAGCGCTTTCAAGGCCATGCTTTGCCAGCAACTTTTGCATGGATATATTTACATTTTCTTTCTGATTTTTTAATTGTCGTTTTGATTTGATCTAATTATCTTCGTTGGAAATTGTAGGGATATAATCGCCTGAGAGGAAGGAAAGCTGGTTCATCTCTGTATGTTGATGTAGACATTGAGGTTCGTTATTTCTCGTGCTTTTGCATAATGTAACGTGAATGGTAAATCGTTGTCGATTACTGAAAAAAGAAAAAAAAATGTTTAGCACGTTGATGTGGTACCCTTTGATATGTAATCTAATGTTGCTACAGCAAATACTTTCTCCATGTAGGTAGATCCCTTTTCTAGTGTTAGTGCTGCACATGATGTTGAGCATAATGTTCGTCGTCAACTTCAGCAGTCCCATCCTGAGATAGCTGAAGTGTTCATACACGTAGGTGAGAAACTTGGTTCCTTATAGTCATCTTTTAATGGCATTATGCAGAGATATTTTAGGCTTGGTGTCTCTTTTTAAGGAGGAAAAAGCAACTTTTAAACAGAAGACAAATACAGAATATGTATGATAGGGGGGCATCAGGAAATGTATAAACATTGAAACCATGTAGAATATATATACTCAGTTTGATTTTTTTTATTCAGTTCTAGGTTACCTGGTTTCATTTGTAAACGAAAAAAAGAAGGGTTCAGTATTTCCATCAACACTGTAAGCTGAAGCATTTCGAACTATTGTTGGGGACTGCATTCACTTGGTTGGATATATCTGTCGTTTTAGATTTTATATTTTTAACCAAAAGAACAAATTACTTTGACTAGGTTAGCACCCGAAGCATTGACAGGTTGAAGTTTGATGATACTAGTAAAACAAAACCAACTTACTCATCATATTTTCTTGTAGAGCCTTCGACTTCTGAGATTCCATCCAGTTTAACCAATCATCAAGGAAATAAGAGTACAGATCACCAGAGCAGTACTGTCGAGTTGGAGCACACAGATGTTGAAGATACTGTTTCCAATATTTTATCATCTAATTTCTTGGAGGTATGTTTTTTATTTTATTTCAAATTTCAAGCACCTATCTGTTGTTTCTTTGTTTCATCATGAGATCTGCATAGGGGTTTATCTTAATCTGGAGCGATGCATGACCTCATCTCCAGTTGTCAAATTTTACTGTAAATTCTGACAAATGTTATAGCTTCGAGTCTTTGTAATGTCTTTGAAAGCTTTGGACCCAATAATGAAGTTCTGTTTATTTAGAATTAGTTAGATTCCTCAAAATTGAGATCAATCTTGAAACTGCAGATCTATCACATCTCAGGTTCCTCAAAACTGTCATTTTATGCTTCTCCTCGAGTATTAGTGTTAAGTATCCGAAATGGTTACTTCTGCCTTTGTAGATAGGCCGATGTAACATAGGCTTTAAACTAACTGTACCTCAATATAAGTCTGCATAATGTTGAAGAACTACAAAGTGACAGTTCATTTTTGTGCCTGTTGAACTCGAGAAAACCTGTTTCTGTAGGCCCTCGAATGTACTATAACATTATGTGAGTTTTTTTGATGGTTTCAGAAAATGGTGGTTGAGCGCATAACACGCCATGTGTTGCAAGGGCAGATTTTCCTTCAAATCGAGGTCTCCATGCCCCCGGACATGTTAATTAGGTAAGACGTGTCGACATCTCTTGGTAATGTTCCTTTTCTAGTTTTCTAGTTCAGTAGTTCATTTTAAAGTTGATCTTTCTATGGGTGATAAAAAAATCAGCGAGGCCGTGAAGGTTGCAGAAGAGGCAGAAAAAATGATTTCAGAATCCGTACCTAACACTGTACACATCTCCATTCAGCTGCGACTCAGGCATCAAATACCAGAGCTCCAGCGGTGAACTGCAAGACCCCAACCAAGAGGGTAGTTGATAAGCCCTTTCATATTTAAGTTGAAATTATGTATTATGAGAACTATAAATAGTTGTACTTGACTTTTCGCGGAGTTTTATAGCAATAGCCACTGAAGCTCCCTTTGGTCTTCGTATATTTGCCTTGGATTTATTTACACGTTTTATGTTTTACCCGTTTCCTACATCGATGTGTTTGGTACGATCTTGATTATCACAAAAACATGGTGTGTTATTGTTGAGCAGTGAATGATACAAGTGTTTAAATGTTTATTAAGAATAGTGGTAGCAACCAGCCGACCCGGCTTGCGAGCCAAATTGCTAACTCTATTCTTTGTGGATATTTTGTTTTGATTCTATCATAAAATTCATCTGAGATCTCCATTTACAGTAATAATCGGAAGATAAACTAGTGACAGAGATGTTCAAATCTTGTAAATTAGAGTGATTTGGTGATCGCAAACTATCATAGAATGGTGCATTACATAGAATGGTAAAGGACTAATGAGACAGAAGCAGCTTGCCCAAGATGTCTTATTCAAGATCATTTAAGTATTACACTTTCATTTTTCTTAGAATGAAAAATTCCATACAGATTTTGAAAAATGAAAAGCATCCTTTGGATTACACTAGTTTAATTTATCCCCTTGGCTGAAATTGGAAACAATATGTCCTGCTTGCTACATTTTTAGTTTAATTTGATTTTTTTTCTCCATTTGGACGTATGGTTCTTGTTTCGTTAGTTACGCGTACATTTGATTTAAGATTTTAGCGCCTTTCGTCATATTTTCCGGAAGAGATTAACACGTTACACATTGAACATGTTTGGTATGTTTAGAAATAATAGAAATGAAAAACGAATGAATATTTGACACGAATTTCTTCTTTAATTTCAGGAGAAATTCCAATTGACATTCCTCGTAAACATTTCAATGGTTCCAAGTACTTGAGTTAGAGAGCTACACATTTCCATGTTATGGTCACCCTTTCTCACTTTGGCCAAAGATGAAATTTCTAGTCTATTCAATCTCTACCTCAATGAAGTTGACGAATTTCACTATGTTATTCTCGGCACCAGGAAATAGTTTCGCCGGCCAGCCATGTACTATGAGAATCACCGGCTTGTGAGTTGCAACTTTTGCCAAATTCTAAACATCACCAACTTTTGGATAACTTATGGTTACAGTAGGGCGTTCAAGACAACTTTCAAAGCTACCACAATGGGATAGAAAGAAAATTTTAGGACTTTTACACCATCCCACTTTAGAAATGGAGATTGGAATACAGGTGGAATTGTATAAGACAATGGCCATTAAGAAGAAAGTATTGTTTTTGAAGGGACTCAATTGGAGGAATTTATGGTTTCAGAAAGAGAGGCAACAAGAAGGGATTGAGATTTAGATTTATATTGATTGCTCCGAGCTATGCTATAGAGACAAGAGGCCAAAGATACTGACATTGTTTACCTGGGAATGATTTCGTCCAATGATTGCGTATGTTGGTGCTTGCCTGGACCAATTGATTCTTGAAGTGAAATCTTGCTTCATTTGTTGAAGATAGAGGCCACCCGAAAAAAATTAATTTGCTTGACCAAAAAAAAATATGATTTCATCACTCTTAATATTTTTGGTGAATGTTGATAACATTTGTAGAATTTTAAAGGGTGTTTGATTAAAATTAGATTTTCAGTGGATTGTGATAGAAGTTTTTGAAATGTGTGGTTGAAATGATGTGGGACTCATGAAATATGTGGTTAATATTGATTGCTTGACTTTGAATCAGATTAAAATCAGATTAAAATCCTGACCAAACATGCCCTTAATGTAGTAAGCTCTGAAGTTGATTGGATTGTAAGAATGTACATAAATGATAGTAATGTCTCTACGAATTATTGGAGGCAGCTTTTGAATTTCAAAGATAAGTTTATCTTCTGACGGAGACCAATATGGACATGGTAATGCTATTGCTCAAGTCATCGACCAGCTTTGAGTTTAACGTGATAATGACTTCGTTAGGTGCAAAAATCATAATTCAACCCCGAACCTTTGTTAGAAGGATTCAAGTATCACTCCTGCAAATTAAGTAACAAATAATGATGTTAGATACATAATTAACAAGCTAAAACATATATATAAACTCAACTAAGATTGTAACTTCTCTTGATCAGATGCATGGATCGATAATGTTAATTACATACAAAAATCTAATACATTGTGTTATATGAAAATTTTACTATATCTATGTTTGATACTCACTTTGCAACGAAAATACAATTAAACAAATATGTTACATATAACAGTATACCAGAACAATTTTGAATAGATATTGTTGATAACAAAAGAAAAGGATAACATATTTTGATTTCAAAACATCTCATTATACATCACAGATGATACATTAAATTGGAAACATTAGACACAAATTGTGATAAATTAAATTTCCAAAAGATCTAAGTTTACAAGGACAAATACTAAATTCTAGCAACCATGGAATATTAGAGAAATGCAGTTCACGTAGCCATCACTAGAATGTGCCACAACAATATGTATGCATTAAAATTTATGACAACACCTAATAAAAAAAAAGAAAAGAAGAAGGTAATATCCAATAAAAAGTGAGAAATTTGCCAAGGATTTGTAGTGATAAGTTGCTTTCTTCTTCTTTGAATTCGAAGTTAAATCTATGATTACTAAGCCTCTTCGAACTCTTCAGATATTTGAAGATTGATTTACGAATTATATTTTTCAAGACAAAGTACAA
>CAIGRF010199667.1:0-17122 GCA_903798235.1 Fraxinus ornus | reverse complement strand
CTCCCTCTCCCCTCCCCTCCCCTCCCCTCCCCTCCAATAGGGGGCGCCATTGGTTTGACCCGGGATTTAATCCCGGGCCAAAAGAGCATTATTGAATTTAGAATTAATACATAGATTTGAACTTTATTTTCATTTTTATTCATTCTAAATTATGATTTAGTCTACCTTACTGTACGTAGTGAATTGTAAATTCTAGTGTTCCTTCTCCATAAAAACACTCAAAGTTGCCACGAGGTACAACTCGTATGAAAATTTCTTCCTTTGAACCAAAGGAATATTTCACAACTAAATATATCACTTTATGCGCAAGCTTTTTAATGTTCCTATGCCACTAATTTTAACACATTTATAGTTTTAAAAATTGAGCAGCTAAAACAGATTTATCGAAACAAAATTGAAATCACTTAATATCATATAAGAAATTAATAAAAACTTGACATGAAAAAAATAAAATTAAATGAACACTTGTTCAAAAACTTGATTAAAAGTACTTGAAAAAAGTAGAAAAGAAAAATACATGAAAATATCGTTCATAAGTACTTAATACAATATACCAAAAGCTCATATGTCATTCCAATCTTAAGCACCCTTTCTTGTGTAATATCAAATACCTGATTACTTTGTCTCAAGTTCCTCTTCAAGAAATTATAAGCATAGTCTATGATAACCCTCTTGCATATGCTAGAACCCTTGCATGCAACAATTTCATTTTCACCTACAAAATGTGCAACTGCACACTTCCAAGCCTTGTCCAGTACTCCAATATCTCTAATTGTTATTTCTCCCTCTTTTACAATCTTATTATTAGCATTTTCTCCATTAGTCCAGCTGCCACCATCTGACTCGCAATCTTTTTCTGTTCAACCTATGGCGTGGTTCATGCCCATGTAATCCTCTCTTATGAAGACCTTCAACTACTCGACTAGAAGCTTTTCAAAGGATTCTTGCTCGTTACATACATCAGTGTATCCGTATCGTACAACACAAAGATACACTTGAAAATCATTGCACTGCACCTTACAAAACAAGAATCTTTCTTCTATTGGTACTTTGCTTATAGGTAACGACTTGATAGACACGAAAACCAAAACCGAATGTAATGCGGGTACATTTTAGTGGGATTCCATGGACTAGCTCGGAGTAGAAAATTGCAAGTCCTGGCAATCTATAGAATTTTTTTTCCAACATGATCTCTTTTTGTTAGATTTTGGACTCCAAACAACAAGGAACCGAGCTCAGAAAAACACCAAAATAGACACCACACGGCTTCAAGCTCGACCCAACCTTTACTCCATCGGTTGCCACAAGTTTCTCTCTTCTAACTAACCCACAAAGGATCAGTAATGGGTGGATGCAAATGACCACTATGGAAAGAAGAAACAAGAAGAAAACAATGGCTCCAAAGTCACCAAGAAAAACGGCTCCCTTCTTTCGCTTCTCTCCATTTGCACCACGTTTTTCTTCAAGAATGGATATATATACCAATGGATTAGGTCACACAATTGGGTCAAAAGAGATGGGCCAACTTAATAATAGGTAAATGGTCCTAACAATAAACCAAAAACTGATACTAATCAAAACCAACAATCCTTCTCCAACTTAGGCCTACCAAAAGTGTCGGTAGTATTCGAGTCGAGCAAAATCTATAGTGTCGATAAATTTTCGTCAACTGTTTTAAATCATCGTCTGGATTTATTGAGTATCAAAACACAACAAATTTCCTCCTTGATTCCCAATAAATCTGCAAGCAACCAAAACACACAGTTTATACTTACATAATCAAGGTAACCAATAAAATTGGTATCACAGACCTTATCTCATGTTTCGTACTCGAAACTCATACCATACTTGCTCCATGTTCTCACCAGGGCTAAGATCAAGAACACCCATGTAGAAGTAGATATTCATAGCAATCAATCAAGAGTAACAAAACATACGATGGGAATATTAAATATGATAACACAGATCGTTTCAAACATGTTCACACAGAACAACATATTAACACCAATGTACCCCTAGGCATCTATACTCCACCTTACCAAAAGACATACAAAACATTGCTAATGTATCACAAACTCACTATGACAAATCAATACCTTTTGACAACCACAAAGGTTATAGCTCAATTTAAATTGACCCACGCACCACAAGATTACTCCAACACCAATGCTCAAAAAATTCATAAAGAATTTATCCTACAAAGGGAAGGGTGAGGGTGACACTCATAAAGAGAATAGAAGAAAGAGTTGGTTACTTCACTACACTCTCAAAAGATGCTCACACAGAGAACGAAGATAACCCTCATAGGCTGCCTCACATAATCTCACAAACCACATAGGCTCACAAAGATGAAGCAGAAAATGGCTGCCCCTCTTACTTTAAACTACCACACTCTCTCAACACTACTCACAGAGAAAAACGGAGTACGCCATAGATCTCAACCCACTATGCATGCAAACAAATATACTAAATAATCAGATCACTCCAATTCATGCCAATGCACCTATTAAACACATTGAAAATGCACATATAATCATGCAACCAAATTGAGCAATCAGACATATGCAGAAAGGATAACACACGGATGCACATGTAGTAACAATGTTTCCCCTCAATAACCTTGCACAGGTCATCACTCGACCCAAAGATAGAATTCGCCTCACCACTCTCATCATCTTTCCTTTTATTATCATTCATATGACAATCTATTTTAACCATGTCCAAATTACTGCAGTTAAAATACATCTTACTTTTCACACTTGCCTTAGACCTACATATGTCATCAATACGAAATAATGACACAAGCATAGCAAGAGATAATTCACACAGAATAGTCATTCAAACTTCCTGAGGTCACGTGCAATTCTAACAATGTCAAAAATTGGCAACAAATTTATAAAGAATTTAAGGCAAATAATTAACAAGTAATTCCTAGATCTAGCAATAGGCAATGATTACCCCTCCCCAGTAATCACAAACCTAACGTTACCCCACATGATGACTTTTAATGCGAAAAATAAATTATCGTACAAAATAATTTTAACTGCAATAATAAAAGGTAAAGAATACGATAGCAAGCGGACCACATTTGAAGGTCTGACCGAACTGAAATTCGACAACACCGTAAGGTGCTTCTCAACATCCTGAAAAAACTGTCTGAAGAAAACATCACCGGATTCCTGCCCCCACGCGCTTGCTCGCCTTCGCTAGCACTGCGAGTGGGCCTCAAGCGCCGGCCACCCTGAATCTCCTCCGCCTGTACAGTCCATGGGTGGTCTCCGTTCCTCCAGCAGATCCATGGTTTGGCCAGAAAAGCAAAATACAGTCCAGTAGAAGTTTTTAAAATTTGGGCAGTTTCTTTCTCTATTTTTCCTACTGATTTTCAGCCCCCTTTTCATTGATTCCCAACCCCTCATTTTCACTCCAAAATCATAGATTTCTCAACAATGCAAGTTCTGATACTATATGTTAGATTTTGGACTCTAAACAACAAGGAATCGACACCACACGACTTCAAGCTCGACCCAACCTTTCCTCCACCTGTTGCCACAAGTTTCTCTCTTCTAACTAACCCACAAAGGATCAGTAATGGGTGGATGCAAATGACCACTAAGGAAGGAAGAAACAAGAAGAAAACAATGGCTCCAAAGTCACCAAGAAAAACGGCTCCCTTCTTTCGCTTCTCTCCATTTGCACCACTTTTTTCTTCAAGAGGAATGGATATATATACCAATGGATTAGGTCACACAATTGGGCCAAAAGCAATGGGCCAACTTAATAATAGGTAAATGGGCCTAACAATAAACCAAAAACCCAATACTAATGAAAACCACCAATCTATTTCCAACTTGGCCCTTCCAAAAGTGTTGGTAGTATTCAAGTCGAGCCAAGTCTATGGTATCAATAAATTTTCGTCAATTATTTTAAATCATCGCCTGAATTTATTAAGTATCAAAGCCCAACACTTTTACGTTGTTTGGTGAAATCTTGTGATCTAGCTCCATATAAGTGTGACTAACATTAAGTTAACAAGCGCAAATGCGTGAGGTAAATATCCACCTTGATCGAATTTGTAAAGGACCGAACTCAGATAAATAAGCTCGATCAAACCAATTTTCAAAACGTATAGGATTATGAGTACTATATGAGTTTTCCAAATTGTTAAGATTTGGGGTTCCATCTTAAAAGGTCAACCTTGTTAAGAGGAGTAGCCCAAGATCTTTATTAATTGGTCTGGGTTTACATCTTTATTCGATGTAGGATATATATCCCTTAACACGCCCCCGCAAGATGGTGGCTCGTTTGAGCAGACCAATCTTAAAATCCACGTGCTCACTTTTGGAGTCTTAACGGGATCGAATCGCTCGTTGGAGCATAATGGGCTCTGATACCATGTTAAACAATTCAAAGAAAAGAAAAAGAAAAAAGGGAGGCTAGGGTTTCATTAATTCTACATAATGAAAAGTGAATATAAAACCTAAATATAAAGAGACTATATATAACCTAAAATAAAGGAAACTAAAAAGACTATTCTACCCTTAATAAACAATAAAACAAAATAAGACTATATTTGTTAACAAAAGTCAATCGTCTTCTTAAACCGTGTTTGAAGAAAACAAGTAGAGCGTTAATGTAGAATCATATTCATTGATCAAGCTATTTGGCATGAGTTAAAAATGACGATTCTTAATTCAAGTGATGGTTGCAGTCAAGTATCATAGTGAAGTGACAATAAAGTCAAGACAGGGTGATTTGATTCCACTTCTACAACAAGTTAAAAAAGGAAGAAAACAAGGGAGTTATTATTAGATTTTTTTTTATTGTTTTTGTTAATTTTGCGAAATTACAAAATCTAGACTATTGTATTTTGATCGATTGATTTAATTGATTGTTTTACCCGTGAGATGGTGATCGTTGATGTTTGCCTCCAGAGTTTATCAAGTTATATTAGTGTTCTGCTTTAACATTTCAATTAATTTTCGTACTTAATTAAAACTTTAGAACACACCACATCCTACACGTATCAATGAGAACAATTAGAAACTGAGTGTAGGGAGTTCCGACAGACTATTGTCTAGAACTATAACAATGAAATTAGTTTTTTTTTTATTATTTAGTGAAGCTAAAATTTCTATTGGCTAGAATAATGTTGTAGCTTGCACCTTTGAAACTTTTATTCAATGTTCCATTTTGACTTCAAATTATAAGCTTGTGATTGATAAATTATTGTAGATTTTATCACTTTCAATTATCTGATCAATAGTTGAATGATTTATAGATTGTGTTGATACCGAGAAATGATATACATGTTTAGATCAAATATTGAGTTACATAGATTCTAAAAGAGGATGAAATATACAGCTATGTTCTATACGATCTTTGATTGATATTTAATGTCTAAATGCATTTTACATATTCAAANGGGTTCCATCTTAAAAGGTCAACCTTGTTAAGAGGAGTAGCCCAAGATCTTTATTAATTGGTCTGGGTTTACATCTTTATTCGATGTGGGATATATATCCCTTAACACAAATCATGATCATGATCAAAACTAGAAATGCTGAAGTTAGGGTCAATACAAGCACCACAGTTATCCCTGTACATTTTAATAGATTTATAATTAACCAAATATTATTGAAATTATCCTGGAAAAAAAATCATAAAATATTATTCAAGGATAGAAACATCAACAGTGCTGTACAAGGGGCTTTTTTGTAGAAACATACCATATGCTTTGCTAAGTTGTAAAGTAGTTCTGAATCCAAGAGTTACAAAAACACAAGCCAGCATAAGAAGGTAATTGATTTCTGGAATGTAAACTTGCCCTTCGTACTTACTAGATGTATGAACAACTCTAACATGAGGGAAGCAACCAAGAGAAAGGGATTGTTGAACTACCGAAAAAGCGCCTAGAATTAGAGATTGACTTGTTATGATCGAAGCCAAGATAGCCACCACAAACATTTGCCAATACATAGTGCCTACAACCAAATATAAACTATTTTAATTAAACAATGTACATATTGTCTTCTAATGTAATTCTCACCTGGCCGTACAGGCTTATAAAAGGCATCCAAAGCTGCATCATCATGCTTTTGAAGATAAGAAGCTTGTCCTGTCCTATGTATGCTAATATGATTGATGGATAAATCACAGCTAACAGTAAAATGAACGACATCTGCAAATAATGCCTCACTTCCTGCACAACAAAAAATATTTCAAAAATTATTATTAGTTTTAGAATGCATTTTTAGTGTAAACAATTGAAAAACCTTTATTTTGTTGAAGTTCTACTAGACTTTTCTTCGTTCTTCCAACTTCCAATGACATTAAATTTACATGGAAATCAGTATGATTTTTATATTGTTCAATAAATGATCATTATATGCTTCTTTAATGTGGACAAAAATGCTTTCAAACATTTCATAGTATTTACTTATACCTGTTGTAGTTAGTATCACACCGCCAAGGGAAATCCATGCGTGTTTTTTGTTTCTCTTGAAATAATCTAAAATGTATTTGGGATTTACAACTTTGACAACTGAGGGATCATGTTTGATGAAATTGAAGATGTTAATGCCAGAAATGAATAAGTACCAAACACAAAGAATGGGACCAAAAGTGTTGATATTGTTGTTCAAAACAATAAAAATGAGACCTGGAATGAAATTAAACTTAGAAGCCAAAATTTTGGTCTATGCAACCGCATAGACCAAAGTGGCA
The DNA here is from genome assembly GCA_903798235.1 of Fraxinus ornus. Taxonomy (NCBI): domain Eukaryota; kingdom Viridiplantae; phylum Streptophyta; class Magnoliopsida; order Lamiales; family Oleaceae; genus Fraxinus; species Fraxinus ornus. The sequence goes on along the minus strand of CAIGRF010199667.1, from coordinate 10,399 downwards.
TGCGGTCGCATAGACCTATGCCAAGACTTTTTGAAGGCCGTTGAGTTACTCTATGCGACCGTGTAGAGTTGCTTTATGCGGTCGCATAGAGATTTTTAAAGAGCCGTTGGGATAGTTTTCTCTATGAGAGGGTAATTTGCAACTCTTCCGTGAATTTTTGGCACCAATTCATGGGTATTGATCCAAGCCTATAAATAGAATGATAGATGATCAATACAAAAAAGTGTGAAAAACAATTAGAATGAGAGTTCTCACAAGATTCATTCCAAACAAGAAAGAAACAATATCTTTCTTCTTTCATATTCATATTTCCCTTGTGTTCTTGAAGTTTTGGAGAATCACACTAGTGCTTAAGTGTTGAATTCTTTATAAGGCTTGATTTATCCTCCAAATTATTTGTCGGAAAACTTTTAAGCACCAAATTGTATAGGAGAGGGGACAAATATCGTTTGAGGACAATGATCTTCGTGTTTGAGCTTTTCATGTTTTTGAAGTTCTTGGTCATTTGCATCGATTACTTCCAATTCTTTATGTGGAAATCAGCATCTACAAAAGGAGAATCTACAATATGCGAAAACATAAGACAAATTTATCAATTTTATTTTTGTTTTGTTTGTTTCATTTGTTGAATTTAGATTTGATCTTGGCTTTGTTCATCGTGCTGCTAATTTGTTAATTGGTTCTTTTCCATTTCCTCTCTTAGAAAAAGTTAACCAACAAAAAGTGTAAACCACTTTGTCTGCACCAAATCTTTGGACCATGAAAAGAAGTACTAAGCTTGCAAGTCCAAACAACCGCGTCTACTCACAAAAATTATATAAAAAAAACTATGTTATAAAATGTTCGCTTGTCCTATGAAATATAACAAAATAACCGTAATTCAATGACTTTAAGATTGACTAGTGAATTCATTTCATCGCCCTGATTGTTATGTTAAAATGATTCTTCCCATATCATTTTACAATCATATAACTTCAATTGTGATTTAAATACATAATGGTGATTTAAGCTTGCAAGTGTAATACATACCTTGAGACATGTTGGCTTTGGCCTGCTTGATTCCTCCCACGGCAGATAAAACTGTCGACAAGTTGGAAGTTAATCTTCAATGCATGTATTTGTAAATGTAGAAGAAAATATTAATTGCAAAAATGTCCAAAAAAGAATGGCACCATGTACACAATAATCTAAGACATTTTTAAATTATATCTAAGTCAATATTTAATGATTAATGTCAAAATGGATGGACTGACCCAAACAACTTATCTCTCATGTGAAAGCTTCTTGGCTCCTACATACCTCCAACCATCTCAACTTAGTCCATTCAATTTTTATTTTTATTTTTTCCTTTTTTCATCTTTCCTAATAAAATTCTTGTAAAAAAAAAAAAAAATTGGAAAATTGATCTCAACTAGAAGATTCGACAATATAGTTTGTAGCTCAATGAAGGCCTGAGCTAGTCAATCAAGTAAACAATTTGTTCAACTTACATTTATTAATGTGCCTGAGACGTATGGAGTGAGCACACCATCTCCAATCACCATTGATGTACCAAGCATAGTAGCAAAGAGCAAGATGAACTAGGCAAATCTACAGTTTTCTAACAGGGTTTTGATTCTTGGGGCTCTTCTCATCCCATTATTAGGCAATTCGAGATGAAAAGTTGACACATCCCTGCCTTCAGCTTCTTGGTTCAGAATTAAACTCAGCTTTGCATGTCGACATATCGAAGAGTATAAAGCAAATGTCCCCCCCTACAAAATGTTAGTACTGAACATCAAATAATTTATCAACCAGTGATATATATTATTCTATTCTCTTCTCTTTATCAAAATTATGCATTGATTTAGGTTGGTCTAGTGGTTAAGACGAAATTAACAAGATCTACAAGAAAGAAACACAAAATATCAATTTTTCAAGTTTATTGAAAACCTTTATTTCATTGTCATTTTCTTTTTGTCGTTCATTTAGAATCCCTATACAAATAATACATATTTTTCTTATTTCATTTGATAAATAGGTGTCCATCTTCTAAATATACAATCTCGTCAATTAGTGCGACAAATAGTGCATGGCCCATTAAATCCTAACACATCTAAAAGAGGTAGTTTTTTCCTCTATCGTCGACGAAAACGGCGTCGCTTCAGCGTTCACCGCCTTTTATCACCCAAAACGACGTCGTCTCATCCCCACTTCCACCACCGCCATCTCTTACCAAAACCAATCCATTTCGAACAAAAAGAACAAGAAAAAAGAAAATCAAAAAATGGAAGGAGAGCTGTCGCGAAGCAACCTTAACCCCTCCTTTGTTGAAGACGTCGAGTCCCAGATTGAAGCATTGAATCATAAGTGAAAGAAGTGGCAAAACAATCTCCATCGGGTAATAAGGACTTGCGATTTTTTCAGTTTTGTTTAGTTNAAACAATTTCCATCGGGTAAGGGCTTTAGATTTTTTCAGTTTTGTTTAGTTTTATGTTTTCGATATTGTCTATTTTTCTGCCTGATACTATGTAGATTTAAGATTTTATACACGAGAATACAAAGTTACAGAGAGCGAGTAGAGAGAAATCTAGAGAAGAATAAAATAAAAGACAAGAATTTAAGATTTTATACACAAAGAAAGGTTGAGAGAAAATAAAATAAAAAACAAGAATTGCTCTTTGAATAATAATAAGATGATAAAAAGTGACAGAGAACAGTGAAGTGAAAGGAGAGCAGAGAAAAATCTAGAGAAGAAGAAATAAAAATAAAGGTTGAGAGAAAACAAAATAAAAGACAAGAATATATCTTTGCTCTTAGAATAATATAATCTAAACTAAAATCGTATAGAAATCATGATTTTGTTGTAGATTTAAAAAAAAAAATCGGAGCAAGTGCTCCGAACACCACGGAGCATTTGGTGCCCGCACACCACAGAGCGAGGTGTGCGGACACCACAGAGCATTTCTTTTTAAGTTTTTTGCTTCATTTCATACATATACATATAATAAATTCAAAATTTCTTTCATGTCCCCGCACCTGTGCCTTTTTTTAATTTCAATTTTTTTTTTTTTTGCCAAGAATCTTACTTATTTAAATTTTACATAAACTACAAATACAATTTCATTTATTAATAATTTAATTAAAAGTTATTAGAAAATATTCAATTCCATACACACATAAAAATCAAAATTCCTTTCGGGGGTGCTGCCCCAGAGCCCCCACGAGGGGTGCTGCCCCCTCAACCCCCGTGACTTGATCGGACAGGTTGATCCCCGTCGGGGGTGTTGCCCCCGAGTCCTCTAGGGGCACCACTTGTCAATCTGGTCAAAAAATATGTACATTACTTCAATTTACTTCGATTTTTTATTTTTATTATGATTTTCTTTATTTGTCATATTTTTAGTTATTCCCGATACTGTCAATATTGAATTTGTTTCCAAATTTTTTTAGGTCGCAATATATCATTCTCAATGTAAAAATATTAAAATTTCCAACATCAATTGAACTGTGCTATTTTCAGGTATGATATTTTTATTCTTTTTTAAATTTTGTAGAATTTAATTTTCAATTAGGTTTTGTATTTTTTTCCCTAAAGTTTTTATTTTTAATATAATATTTATCATTCAACTATTATTGACAAATTGTAAACTCTAATTTTTATTTATTCTTCCCTTGTAAACTCCGGTGACTTACAACCGAGGAGCACCGATCCTTTTACAATGTTGACTTTTTCGGGACCTCAACTTGACCCACACTATTGAGCTTTACGGAATATCAATATGACCCACACGATGACTTACAACAAGGAGTATCAATCCTTATATAATGTGATCTTTAAGGGACTTCAACACAACCTACAATTCAAATAAATTTNGAAGTAATCTATATGGAACTTGTGACGCGTCTATTTGTGTCAGAGGTCCAGGATATGTAACTGCTCAAGATATCATCTTACCACCTTATGTAGAAATCGTTGATAATACACAACATATAGCTAGCTTGACAGAACCAATTGATTTGTGTATTGGATTACAAATCGAGAGAAATCGCGGATATCTTATCAAAATGCCACATAACTTTCAAGATGGAAGTTATCCTATAGATGCTGTATTCATGCCTGTTCGAAATGCGAATCATAGTATTCATTCTTATGGGAATGGGAATGAAAAACAAGAGATACTCTTTCTCGAAATATGGACAAATGGGAGTTTCACTCCGAAAGAAGCACTTCATGAAGCCTGCCGGAATTTGATTGATTTATTTATTCCCTTTTTACATAAGAAAGAAGAAAACTTACCTTTAGAGGACAATCAACACACGGTTCCTTTATCCCCTCTTACCTTTCACGATAAATTGGATAAACTCAGAAAAAACAAAAAAAAAATAGCATTGAAATCGATTTTTATTGACCAATCAGAATTCTCTCCCAGGGTCTATAATTGCCTCAAAAGGTCCAATATATATACATTATTGGACCTTTTGAATAACAGTCAGGAAGATCTCATGAAAATTGAACATTTGCGCCTAGAAGATATAAAACAGATATTGGTCATTCTAGAAAAACATTTCGCAATTGATTTACCAAAAAAGAAGTTTTAAATCTATTGGATTTTTTTTCGTCTTTTTTTTTCATTAAGATGAAAATAGGTTTTGAATCTTTAGCACAATTCATATATTCCAAAGAAATTCAGAATTGAATAGATGTATCTAGGGAGAATTCGCTTTCAAGCGACTATTCCCTAGATACACACGTCGTGTTATTTCACAATTGATTCAAATTAAAAAAGACCTAAAGTTAGGGATTTATCAATAGGTAATGTTGCACCAATACCCAACCAAAGAGCGACTGCAGTACCAATCAAAAAGACGGTTGTCGCTACTGGACGACGAAATGGATTTTGGAATTTATTAACATTCTCTAAAAAGGGTACTGTTAATAATCCCGCAGGTACTGAAACCATTAAAAGAACACCCAATAATTTATTGGGCACTGTACGAAGTATTTGAAATACGGGAAAGAAATACCATTCCGGTAATATTTCCAAAGGGGTTGCAAACGGATCTGCCGGTTCACCAATCATTGATGGTTCTAGAACCGCTAAGCCTACGTTACATGCAATAGTACCTAGAATTACTACTGGAAAAATATATAAAAGATCATTGGGCCATGCGGGTTCTCCGTAATAATTATGACCCATACCTTTAGCCAATTTAGCTCTTAATACAGGATCATTCAAATCAGGTTTTTTTGTTATTGGGATAGGTGAATTCTTATAGATCCATCCCCCGAAGGAACCGGACATGATAATTTTTTATCATCCGGCTCGAGCAAGATTCAAAAGAACCAAATGAATCCATAAAAAATCTATATGTTGCCTATATATACACATATATGAATGATTCAATGTAAGAAAAATTTGACTCTTTTTCCGGAATTGCAACTACCCATTGCAAAAAATTTGGTTCTAAGTAAATACTCAATACCCAAGTTGGCTTACAAAGTTGATCATGATATGATCCAGTGCTTTCTGGGTCGTCTCAGACCTTACGATTGGTATTTATCTCCAAAATATTTGGAGATATACACACAACAGGTTTACTTGTTACTAATCTAGTCTAGCCTATGTTTTTCTTTAAATCCCTTGTTTCACTCCGATAGTATTATCGATCATATCAATGCAGAAGAAATGAATGCATTTCCATACTATTCAATTTTAAGTATTAAGTAAGTGAAATAGATAAAGATTCTGTTTTAGTTTATCCATTTCACTTATTATAATTATACTGGATCTTACGGAGCCTGCTCATGTACAACATGATTTGGTCTGATCATAGAAAAGAATCTCTTCAAGTGAACCAGCCTATCTTCTGTATAGGGCTTACGCGACGGTTGGAACAAAGACACATTTGGTTGTAAATTCCAATGTGGCAGACATATATCTACACAGACCAATCAATAGTTCAAGTCACACACTCCCATAATCCATTTTCTCTTCGGAGAATTCCCTTCAACTCTACATTTATTTGACATGATTGGTTGAAGGGAAATATCCAAATACATAGATTATTGAAAATAGTTGAAATATACGTGAATGAATCTAAAACATTGTTCTACTACAGTTGCATAAATAGTTTCTTAAAAAGTACCCTATGAATTCAATGAATTATTGGCATGTCTATCCTTTTTAGTGTAAGATGTTATATCAGATACAAGACAAGAGAACTGCCACAGAAACTTTAATGTACAACTTTTTCTCTATAAATATATTTGGGTATCTTTCTTAAAATCGTTTGATCACTTATAGGGTTAGTTGGTGGATGTACATGCAGAGTCTTAGGAAAATATATCATCTATCTGAGAATCAGATGGTCAATGTTCTCAACCAATCAAATTATTTTCATTTTTTAATTGCCTAGGTACATGCTCAAGGTGAACTCGTGTAAATTTGAATCCAAATGAAGAATTAGGATCTGAGCTTACCCAAATATTTCTAATAATAATTTTGTATCCCCTGCATTGACATTTTAGAGAGTGTTTAGTCAAATATAGTGCATCGTTTTTCTTGAGATTTTGGATCAGCTATTAATTCCCCTTCCTCACAGGCTTATTATTGATTGAATGCAGGTGGCAGCCTCAACAACCTGAACTGTCTGATAGAGACGGAGTCAGTGGTACATATCGAGTGGATGTTGATATTCCAGCAGATGATTGGGCTAATATTGCTGATTTCTACGATGTTCTAATCTTTAACACTGGTCATTGGTAATTTCCTTTTCTGTTGTTCTGTTGGCCATTACTAAGATGATCGTGTTGCCAAATTTATAGAAAAATTAATGAGTGATTTTTTCTTTCAACTAGTGGTTAGTTACGTTGGTTTGATTTTAAGAACTCTATTTGTCACCTGGTTTGTGGTATAGTACGACCATGATGGTAGGGGCATAAATTGAAAATTGAGCTTATGCAATTAACATGACAAAGCAGTCTTCTATGTTTTTCTTAGCATTGCTTCTTTTTGCTAATTCACCTCCAATGCTCGGTCCAAGCTTGATTCTAGATGGATTCTTTTGTCATGTTTTATGTTTAGTAATGTGATATGATGGCATCAAAGTAGTTAAGGACCAGTTCAAACCCCTTGAATCTCTTCCTCTTACAAATGTCTTTATATAGGCACACACTGAACCAAGAAAACTGAATTCGGAAGCGGAGGAAAAGAAGGATCTGATGATGCCTTCAACTTTCTACTAGAGATCATGATTGCACTAGGTTTTAAGTTTGTTTTCCGTAAAATGTGGTGGTTTGATGCAGTTCGTGATTGGAATGTTGTACCTTGCATTTTTACGTTGCTAGATCATTAACATTTTGTAATTTTATAATTTCCTTTTGCTTGCTTATTATTGTTAGGTGGGGCTATGATAAATTCCCGAAAGAGAAGCCTCTTGTTTTCTTTGAGGGTGGAAAACCCATACATAACCTAGAAATGTTGGATGGGTTTAAAGTTGTTATTGAGAATATGGTAGCTCACATTGAGAAAGTATTCCCCAAAAGGACACTCAAGTTCTGGCGGCTGCAATCACCGAGACACTTTCACGGTGGTGACTGGAATCAGAATGGCAGTTGTTTGTTTGATGATCCCCTTGAGGAACTCCAGGTATGCAATACAGAAAGTCTCCATTCTTTCTTTGCTTTACATGTGGAACTTCTGGAAATGCTCCCTTTTTATTCTTCCTACTGAAGCATGCATAGCAAAGATTGATGCCTGATTTGTAATATTAAAGTACTCTAATAAAGAAATTATATTCACAATTGGTCAAAAGAAATGTATCATATCACATAACAAACAATTTCAAAATTGTTATTATTATATTAGCAATAGAATTAGCAATTGATGCCTGTGCAGCTTGACATGTGGTTTGATCTCAGTAATAATGGAGTGAACAAGGAAGCAAGACAATTGAATCGCCTCATTGAGTCGGCACTAAAAGGGACAAGTATCAAAACACTCGATGTGACTCATATGAGTGAGTTCAGAGCAGATGCGCATCCAGCAATTTGGTTAGGAAAAAAGGATGCAGTTTCTGTCTGGGGTCAAGATTGCATGCATTGGTGCCTACCAGGCGTTCCCGATACATGGGTCGATATCTTGACACAACTGATTGGATATAGCTTGGAGATGAGGTGAAGGAGCAAATGGATTCTATAAAACTGGATTTAGAATTGCCTTTGTTGCCAATGACACTAGTAAGAGAATGATGTCATCTTACAAGTGGGACAATCGAGTTGCAGGTAGTTTCTTAGGAGACCTAAATCGAATTGCAGCGTTTTTCTATATGGAGTTGGTTTAGTACATAACAAAGATAGCTGGAATTTTTTTTATCTTGTATTTATTTAGTTTATGATGTTTCAAGAAAAGAGGTCCCAATAGCAGCAAATCTAGAAGACTAAAAAATTCCAATAGGAATTATGAGCTGTCAAAGCTTCCAATATTTTATTCTTTTCCTATGTTTTAGTTTGAGCCGTCCAAATTCCACGTTCTTCTTGTAATTTCTTATACGTTGTAATTTTTTGATTTGTTGAAAGCAAAATCTTTCGGAGCAAAACTCTAATCTTCCTCGAGAAAGTTCACTGAGTTCTTGGAAATCAGAGGCTCTAATGTTCGATTGGAGCATGTTTTTGTCTCTTGTCCTGACCGATTTTTTCTTGGTAATGAGGTTTTTGTGCGCGTGAATATATCATGGTTCTGTGTCTGGAGGATCTATTTTGCATGTGTACAGATTGAAGGAAGAATGATAAAGAACAAGGTGGCAACGAGTCAGAACCTCTTCAGTACAGGGTAATCACACATACATAATCCTATGTACTGATGCATCACTTTCTGGACCTTTGTTAATTAACTCTTGCTTACTTTGTGCATGTATCATTAATATCATTAGCTTCAGAAATTTTGGTATCGGGGATTTAGCTTTTAGAGTGTGAAATGTTGACTGTAGTTTTCTAAGAGTCAAAATAATTAATTATGGTTTGACTATTTTAATTAATATATTACAAATCAATCCTACTTCCAAAACTGATCCTACATGCATTTGACTTTTTTTATTTTCGATACCTTCTACTTTCCTATTCTCTTTTGGTCCCGAAGAGGGGATAGGGGACGTTGAATTCTCGTAAATATTTCAGAAAGCGACGGAACGGACCTTTTAGGGTAAAATAACTTATATATATATATCATGTTGATTATATGATGTCATAGCCAACTTCTACGAAATTGAAATAAGAGTTTGAATTTTTCTTTTTCAAATAATTGTTCAGTTCAATATATCAAACGTCTTTTGTTGTTGACTAAGAATTTGACCGATTAATTATGTACATAATTAATGGAAAACTTGACCCCCTATGAAATATGATCTCGTATTAATCACGACGTGAGTCCTTTGACACGTATCATTAATTGTAGCTTTGCAAGTTTTAATTCAGAGAATTTTGTGTAAATCCAAAAAGTGATTAGAGTGTTTAAATGTCAAGAGAATTTCAGGATCATATTAGTTAGCGTAATATAGATCATAATCCTTGGTGAGATTTGTATCAAATTTGTGTCTCGAAAAGTCAAAAATTTACTTTCAAAAAAGTGATTATTCGTTTAGATAGACATGAGAAATCGACAAAACTGCATAGTCAAAATTCGCATATACTTAAAAGTTGTTGACTCCTTTACTTCTCTTGTATAAATGTCGAACCTATGTTTTCAAATGAATAAAACTAGTTCCTTCATCATAAATCTTAAAATCAAAGAAACACACATATTCGATTTTTTTTTATTTTTTATTATCAAGTTAGAAGAACCAGAGGATTCTTTATCAACATCAAAGACGTTATATGAATTAGAAGCATATTGTTATGAAAGCTTGTTTGATAAAACTTTGCTAAAAGTTAACTTTTCAATTTATCAAATTTTAATTTTAACCACACATTAAATAAAATTTACAATTTTTATTAATTTTTCAAGCATACGATGCATCAATTTTTACTAAAATCTACTAATACTTTTATAGAAAGCTTTGTCACAAGGGTCAATTGTTTAATTTCACTAGTTAATAATGACTATATTGCACCTTCTCTGTGAGATTCCTATTCAGTACAAGAAGATTGCCGATCAATTTAGTTGCTTTTTCACCTATGGATCGTTTGGTGAAATGGGTGACGGTTTCACAAATCTTTTGTTGAAGATATGGAAAGAATATTCTCTATGATATTTTTCTAATAGTATAGGATTATTTTACTTAATAGTTGATTGTATAATTATTATTGTTGAGATCGAATAGCACGAATTAGCCAATAAAACATACAATCAACATAAAGTAAATGTACAAGAAATTGAAAAATTAGTAAAAAGCACGAGAAATTTTCGCCCTAAGGCAAGAG
>CAIGRF010199460.1:8308-32402 GCA_903798235.1 Fraxinus ornus | reverse complement strand
TATATATATTTAATTGGAATTAACACATGAATTTTGAAATAATTTAACAAGTTTGTTAGTTTTGAAATGTAATTTTAATATGTAAGATTTATGTATTGTTCCCTATTTACTTTTAGTAACTAAATGAAGACGAAAAAAAAATGTCAGAAAATAATTTCCTATTAGGCCATATTTTATTGCAACGAATTTCATGAAAAATGTCACATTCGAAGAAAACGAATTTCACTTTAACCGTTTGATTGCAACGTGGAAATGAAAATTGAATTCCAAAATACAATCACTTTAAGCTGCATTTTCTTTGTTTTCATGGAAAACGAATTCCTATAAGTTTTGTGGATTTTTATTTTCTAACCAACATGGAATTGAAATTTTTTTTTACCTTTACCTATCAAATGGACCCTTAATATATAAGTTAGAACTATGATTGGGCAACATAAATCAAGTAAACATATAGCATCTACTAATATTTTCAATTGAATAACTGGAGAGTTTGTGTTGATTGAACAAATTTGTATGTTACAGTGACAGTGGCATCCATTATTTATAAAGAGGTCATCCAATTATTAGTGATTGATTATGTTTGTGAAGTTTGATCGCGTTCTGGGAATTTGATTAAACTTTAAAATATTGTTGTGATATTATTTAACTTTGTCAAAATGTTCTCTATCTATCATTTGTTAGAATTTCCTTTGTTGATTTGAATGGAACTATCTGTATGCATTATTTGTTGATGATTTATATAAATTTACAAACATCAATACTATCATTAATTATTGATGCACATCTGCCCGAGATTAAAAACAACTATGTTCTCTGTGATGTCGTCGACCATCGCAAAAGAGTGTCTTGGTCGTAGATTGCCTATGAAAAAGCACTTATTCTTTCTTCACTTTTTTTTTTTAATAAAAAAGGATAAAGAAAAACTAAACTTTGGGATGCGTCATACAAACCTCGCTAAGCCTATATTTGAACCTTTTTTCTTCAATGTCATTTTCAACCATACATTATCTAGATAAAATAGTTTTGCACATAAACTCAAAACCTTTTGTTGAAGGAGGATCTTCAATCACCAAGGATTCAAGCTCAATATCGACAATTGTGGTGTCGATATATTACTTCAGTCATCTGGTCGATGCCGACTGTATAAATAATGAGCTTACATCCTCGCCTTAAGAGGTCGTTTGACAACAATTTGTCTAACTCATTTTTCTATTTTTTAACCACACATTATTCAAAAAAATTATTTTCTTCAAAATTTATTATAAAAAATGAATTCAAACGGGGCCTAAAACTTAAAATATTGTATATCTCTAGACTTTGTCATGCTCCCAATCCATCTCTTGTAGGAAGAATTGGACAGTAATTTGTGTTATTGTAAATTCCATTTGTGTTATACCAAAGTTTAGTTATTTTTTTAACAATTGAGCCTATGTGTGTACGTGTATTATTTTGGTACTATTTTTTGATATGCTTCTAGATTTTCTATTCTCTAATATAGTAAAAAGGGATAAAAAAAAATGAAACCGGAATTCAAAGGAGTTTGATTTAAGAAGATAAATTAAGGTTTTACAAGTGAATGAATTTGGACAAAAAGAGAAAAAATAATGCTACGTAACACTATTGATTCACGCGGTACTATGGTCCACATCTTACAATTGGGCGCAATACCTTTTAAAGAAAAGTTAAAGAGAAGAAAGAGAAGGACATTCAAATGAGCGGAGAATTAGAAGTTTTTTCAAGTATATGAATTTGGGCACATCGGGAAGAGTAATGCCATGTAGCATCATCTGTATAAATGAAGCGAGGTCTACATTCCAAAAATGGTTGCAATACTTTCAATTAATTATAGAGAGAGAAAGCCAAGTAAAAAATGGGAAACAGAAGTTTTTCCAAGTGAATGAATTTGGGCAAATCGAGAAAGAACAATGTCATTTAACATCACCATTTACGTGATATTGTTGTCCAAGTCTCATAAATGCTCGCAAAACCTTTTCAAGAAAAGGTATAGAGAGAGTGAATTCAAATTTGGGGAGAAGTAAAAGTTTTTTCAAGTGTATGACTTTGGACACATACAAGAAGAGTAATACTATGTAACAACATCCATCTAAATGGCAATGGAGTATACATCTCACATTTGGCTGCAATAGTTTTTCACGAAAGGTTTTAGAGAGAAATGTCAAAGTTTTTTAGAGAGAGAAAAAATATTAAGCTCTTCGTGGAAGAGATTATTTTAAAATTGAATTTTCACAGAGAATTTATGGTTAAAAGTAAAAAAGAAAAATATGAAAACCCAAAATAATTTTCTTTAGAATGTGAACTTGATAATGAGGATAGAGACACATCATTAAGAGAGAAACGCTGTAAATTCTTTAATTTTCGTATTTAGAGCCCGTTCGGTAGATATTAAAATCGGATTAAAATTGAAAAATTAGTCGTTATTGTTGATTTTTATCAGACGAGTGAGACTCAATAACGGCTATATTTTCAATTTTAATTGGATTTTAATTTCTACCGAACGGGCTCTTATTTTTAAATACATATTCACACAATAAGATATTTTATACGTAAATTCAAATCATTTTTCTAGATTTTAACCACAAGTTCTTAAAAAAAATTGATATTCAAAACATCATTTTTTTTTTCTAAATAATGGTCATCAAACCTGGGTTAAAATTCCAATATTAAAATGTTATGTAGATAGAGAGAAACAATAAAAATCTATGAGAGAGAGAGAGAGAGAGAGAGAGAGAGAGCATTAAAATTTTGTTATAATAATAGAGAGAGGAAGAGAGAGTGCATTAAAATTGTGTAATAATAATATCTATAATCCTATAGTCACGCGTTACACGTACATATCACATTTGGTAAAGGAATCACAACAGATCGGCAATTGCAAAAGAATGGTCCAAAATTAAGTTCCAAACAATACCTTACGCGTCAAAGCCAAACACTCCCAAAAGTACATCTGGTAAGTTTACAAGAAAATTGTTACCTATTGAAACCTGGAAACTTTTCTCATCCCTACCTATTAATTATCACACAACATTTTTGTTAATAAACTATTAAAATGTTAATTTTTTAATTCCAATTTTACACCTGGACATGGTAGGTTGCGCAGATAAATTTCTACAGAAAATTCTTCTTTGCCCATAGTTTTAATAATATGTAGCTTGGTTTTCAGGCTAGGGTTTTCATTCTATAATATGATATAGTAATTGATTATTTTGAAATCTTATTATTTTTCAAAAAAAANGTAGTTACAGAAATTGGTAATTTGGAGTGGGGGCCGGTGACTTTAGGGAAATGTTAATCTTACTGAAGTTACATGATTGGGGTTTTTCTAATAATTTCTAATAATTATGAAACCAGAAACTTTATCTGAAATCTGGATGTTTATGAATATAACAAGGGTTATGACTGAATTGGAATTTTGGGTTTTGATCCTGGACCAAATTTTTAGTTCCCCAATTTTAGGATTTTATTGGAGATAATTTCCAAGTAGATCATGGTGTTTGGCTATTTGTCAGTTTTGCTGTAAACAAAAACTGATTTGGTGGGTGGGTATCATCTCTCACATCTAGGTTTGATTTAGGGTTAGATCTGGTAAATTTGATTATGCTCTAGCTTTTACTTTTAGGTGATATACAATATAACTGTTTGTAAATTTGATTTTATTTTCTGGAAAATCTTGGTGTAGGGATTGGAGTCTGAGCAAATTTAAGTCAAACGAGTTCTATCTTTTGGATCAGAATATGTAAGTCTCATGATTTCTATGTTTATTTGCATCTAAATATTTATCATCTACCTGAGTTCGTAGCATTTGTTCTTGGTTGCCGCGATCAGGTGTACCGCCTTCGTCTCTGACCTGTGGATCTCTTGTATATTGTTTTTTCATCATCACTGGAAGGCCACCTTACATCTTGCTATATTGGGGAAATGTACCTTTTGCAGTTGAATTAATATCTTTGTGTTCAACAATTTGTGAATTTTTTGAGCAACCTGGACAGAGAACTTGTGTATGCAAGTATATGAAAAATATTTGATTTTTTGTCAAATCAAGTTATTGACTGAAGAAATAAAATAAATAAAACTAGTTTGTTTATCTGTTCTTCATGCATTTATGATGTAAGTCATCCCCCCCTCCCCCACCACCCCCTGTTTCTTCCTTTATTTCCATCTATATCTATATCAAATCACAGTGGGGGAGGGAGTGGGACCAAGGAAAACATTGATGGAAATATCTCCTTGAAAAGGTCAAATTATGTTTTCATAGTTATTCTTAAATATGGAAGATCCTTTCCATCTTATATATGTGACAAAACAAGTATAAAATTAACATTGTGCTTATTGCCTTCTGCTGATGTTACTGGTGATGGAGGGGGAGCTAGTGAGGTAGTTTAGGGAGAAACAACATTGCTGGTCAGTTTTATAGAAGAATATGTTGTTAAATTGGAGCATTTGGCATGAAAAATATCTTAATATACCTACCGTTTTCATGTTTATGTAGCTTGCAAAAGACTACTTTTTATTGTGATGAAGTCAGATTTGTCATGTCTAAATTTCTTCCTTTACAAGCAGATCCATTTCAAAGCGTTCACAGTGAAGTTTATATTCATTAATTTGTAAGAAAAGAATGTATGGCCTCGAACTCATTGAATGATATTGCACTCTCCAGTTTAAGCTTTCTTTGGCTTACTTTTGTTTCTTTTGCGTACTATGCAAATAAAGTTTCTTGTGGTCATTGAAGAAGCATCTGGTATTGAATAAATATTCTGGGAGACTTTTCTAGTTCAAGTGTTTTTTGCACTCGACGTCACATTCCAGCGGCCCATACTGAATGCTTCCGTAATTCCAGATTGTTATCAATAGAGGATAGACTTCTAGGTAATAATTTTCTCCTTGTATTTCATTAATAACAAAAGAAAGAATGTCATCTAATTTTCCCCTGCCCTCCAAGTAGTATATAGAACAGTTTAATCAGTTCACCATGTGACTACTTCGATTTCTCAGCAGTGATGGGGACAGAACTTGCTGGACCTCGGGTCAAAGAAGAGAAAATGGAAATTCCATCAATTCCACCTGGTTTCGAGTCACTTGTTCACTACACTTTGAAAAGGGTCGACATAGATAAAGGTTGTTCCTCAGCATCAGATAGTGTTTCTGAATTGCAAGCAAGCCAGTTAAAAACAGAGTTCACATGTAAAAATGACTCGAGTATTGTGAAGACCCTCAGGCGTAGATCTTCCATAAACTACAGCCAGTTCAGTAACAGCTCAAGTGATGATTCTGATTCTGAGCAGGTTAATCGAGTATTGGTGTTATAATATATGTCAAAAGTTGCATTTTCCATGCACATGTAATCTGAATTAACAGTTTCTTATACATGTCCACATGTGCAGACCATGCCTTCAAGGCTCCAGCTTCCGAGAGGGGTTATCCGTGGATGTGAAGACTGTAACAACTGCCAAAAGGTCAATCTTTCAAAAGTATTCTTATTTTGTTTTAATTCATGGGTCTGCATTCAACAGAAAATATTTTGATCTACATGTTTGGCAAAGCGAAAATATAATTTAAGCTAGTCGAACATATTTTTTATCCACACATTTCGGAGACACAACTTACTACCTATTTATTATTAACACATTCCGTAGGACTCACAACTTACAAGTACTCAAAAGCACTTCCAAACAAGCATGATGTTGTTGTAACCTGGCTCCAAAATATAAATGCATACACATTATAGATGCATGTATAACTATGTGAACTTATATATGACCAAATATATCCCCTCTGATGGCGTCTTACAATCACCAAGTTCATGTTTAGTCAAGTTTACTACATAGCTTAGAATGTGAATTGCTAAACCCAAGTTTTGCAGACAACTGTGCTTTCCTCGTGTTCATTAGTTTACCGCAAGCTAGAATTACTCTAATTGTAAAGAATGAAATAAATGGAACAGATTCAGTGTTTACTTTCGTGAATTTTGAAGCAGGTAACTGCAAAATGGCGTCCAGAAGAAGCTCGCAGGCCTGATCTTGTGGAGGCTCCTGTGTTTTATCCAACAGAAGAGGTCCTTATTGATCTTGACATGCATTTTCATCTACTTGATTGTGATTGTACCTTAAATTCTTTTCCTTTTTACTCTAATATCTGACTTGGAGCTCAGATAATTTTTTAGATCTAAAATGATCATAATGACAAATTATCTTAATGAATTATTTTCTACCAGGAGTTTGAAGATACTTTAAAATATATTGCAAGTATACGCTCTAAAGCGGAAATTTATGGGATCTGCCGCATAGTACCTCCTCCTTCATGGAAACCTCCGTGTCCTCTGAAGGAAAAAAATATATGGGAGACGTCTAAGTTTACTACTCGTATCCAGCGGATTGACAAACTTCAAAATCGGGATATAGTGAGAAAGATATTGCAACTCAATCAACATAAGAGGAGGAAAAGGAGAAGATGCATGAAAAATGAAGTCAATCATGGGAATGCTAATGAGTATATCAAGATTCCTGGTGATGTTGGACTATATGAGTCTGAGAGGTTTGGCTTTGAACCTGGTCCCGATTTTACACTGGACACATTTCAGAAGTATGCTGATGATTTCAAGGCCCAGTACTTTAGGAAAAACAATAGTAGTTCAAATTCAGGAGGTAACAAAACTATGCTCGAGGAGAAGTGGCATCCCTCAATAGAGAATATTGAGGGTGAATATTGGCGGATGGTAGAGAAACCAACGGAAGAAATTGAGGTAATTTTAGAACGTCCATCTTTAAAGATTTTACGAATTAGACGATTATGTCATTTAACATTTTTCCTTATTACATGATTTAATTTAATCATTCTTATTGTGCTCCTTTTTTAGGTTCTTTATGGGGCTGACTTGGAAACAGGAGTATTTGGAAGTGGGTTTCCTAAAAATTCTCATCAAGCTGGTTCTTCTTCTAACATAAAGTATATCAACTCGGGATGGAACTTGAATAACTTCCCTAGGCTTCCTGGTTCTGTTCTTTCATTTGAAAGCAGCGATATATCTGGTGTTCTGGTCCCTTGGCTGTATATAGGAATGTGCTTTTCTTCATTTTGTTGGGTAAGGAAAAAGAGTTCCTCTGTATTAGTAAAATGATGTTATGTCGTGCTTTTCCTAGACATCTGTACTTATAATGCTTCTTAATCTATTCCTATTTCCTCATTGCAAAATTGAAAATTGATTCATGATGAACTGATGATGATTGTCTTCAAATGTTCATGTATTTACGTCCTAGTGGCACGTTCAAATAACTGTTTTTGATTAAAAATGTTTGTGCAAATTAGGGATGAAGTTATTTCCTGTTCAGATAGATAATTATTCTTGATGTCTTTAATACTAATTTCGTTTTGCTTTAAAGATGAAAAGTTGTGACAAAAGATTTATGTCTAAAAAAGATGAGCATTTTGCAAAAATCGAACTTGAGAGCATATGGCCTATTTGTAAGTTACACGAAAGGAAGTGTTCGACATGGTAATTCTTTTATTATTATTGTAAGGATGGTTAACACTGGATCAATACAAGTGCTTTTATTTTTCGCCTTGTCAATCAATTATATTTCTAATTGTTAACAGCACGTTGAGGATCACCACTTATACTCGTTAAATTACATGCATTGGGGAGCTCCAAAAATGTGGTATGGTGTTCCTGGATCAGATGCGTTGAAACTGGAGGCAGCTATGAGGAAACATTTGCCTGACCTCTTTGAAGAACAGCCAGACTTGCTTCATAAGCTGGTAATTGTTTTTCATTCTTTATATAGAGATGCTTTTTGAGAACATAGCAATATAAAAATCTTTACTTTCTTTAGGGGCTTTACAGGTGGCTAATACAGATACTGGTTTTTTCATTTCTATTACCGACTTTCAAGTCATCCAACCTTGTAAAGATTCTTTTGGTTGTTGTGATACTTAAGAATTTGGGTGACACAAAAAGCAAGTTGGAGAAGGAAATTAGTGTTTACAAAAGAAGGAAATGAGTTAAAATAATAGAGATTCTGTATATTATAGGTCTCTAACTCACAAAATACACAGGGATGCACATGTAATTTCTGTTGTGAAGGTAATATCCAATTATATCAGGTGTAAGCTTAACAGCTCCTACAACATTTTTAGCTACTATAGATTTCTCAATTTCCATTGTTAAATATTCTACAAGCAATAAGCTTGAGGATTGTCCATGCTAATTTACATATATTAGAGTGTGGATAGACTCTAAGTAATTCCGAGTAGCCTTCCAAAGCTATAACTTTTTGACTTTATCTCAATGAAGCACTTCTTTAGTTCTGCTCAATTCCAATTTGGCGAGCACGAGTCCTGAAATAATATTACAGATTTTGACGAACATTTGTTCTGCTAAAAGTTTTGAGATCATCTTGAGAAAAATTTCTGATAACATTTACTTGTTTTTCCGTTGGTTTTGTTCTTAATGTATTTTTTTTCCAGTTCCTGACGCTGGTTGAGCAATGTGCTATTAAAAAAGTCAGGTGCAAGTTGCATTCCTTTTAGCGGAACATGTAACTTTTATGTGTGTAGTGAAAAGATTATGTGCCTTCGTGGTGATTACTTGACATTTAAAGATTCTTTATTTTTTATTTTTTGCAATACCATTTATAACAAAAAGTACACATGATTCACTCAAATGATTTCTTTTCTTTCTTATTAATTAAATAAATAAATAATTTTCATTAAAATTTAGTGGCATTTTTTCAATTCTTCGAACGTCCTAATCTAGCATAAAATAAATTTGCTTGAGTATTGTACTTCGTTGCAATTCATTGATCGTGACTGACTTGTTTAACTTCAACGGAACTGTGATCATGATCGACTTGTTTGAGTTCATTTTCCTTCGGACTGTTTTAGTGAGGAAAATAGAAGAGACTATAAAGATAAAACTTTTCTACTTTTTTGATGTCTAAAGAAAGCTTGAGATAAGTAAAGTGCCGAAAAAAACAAACAGGGTGTTTTAAATCTTGTCATCTTTTGTTCTGCTTTTCTTACCGTTCAGCTCTATTTAGATGCAATCCAAATTTTCTTTCTTAAATTCGTATATTATACGATAAACCAGCTGGTATTCAATTTATTTAGACTATCTTCGGCTTGGACTGCGACGGATCAGCCATCTCAATATACTAATTTTACTCTCATTGTTCTGTTGGTTTAGTGTGGGTGTTTGAAGTTCGCCCTCTTCCTGTACTCATTCCAAATTCATTATCATTCTGCAGGTTACGCAACTCTCCCCCTCTATCCTAATATCTGAGGGAGTGCCAGTTTTTCGGTGTGTTCAGAATCCTGGAGAGTTTGTTCTAACCTTCCCTCGAGCATATCATGCCGGGTTCAATTGCGGTTTTAATTGTGCTGAAGCAGTTAATGTCGCTCCTGTTGACTGGTTGCCCCATGGGCAGAATGCTATTGAGCTCTATTATGAGCAAGGCAGAAAGACTTCCATTTCACATGATAAGTTATTGCTTGGTGCTGCTAGAGAAGCAATAAAAGCAAATTGGGAATATAATTTACTGAGGAAACATACTTCAAATAATTTAAGATGGAAGGATGTTTGTGGAAAGGATGGGATCCTATCAAAAGCACTCAAGGTAAGTGTTTATGCATCCTGCTGTTACTGATTTTTTGGTTCATATGCTACCAAAATTGTTAGACTGAAGAGCTTCCACATTATATTTTGGCTAGACTCGTGTTGAGATGGAGCGGGTGCGGAGAGAATTCCTATGCAAATCCTCGCAGGCACTGAAGATGGAGAATTCTTTTGATGCTTACAGTGAGAGAGAATGCAGCGTATGTCTATTTGATCTGCATCTGTCTGCTGCAGGTTGTCACCATTGTTCACCAGATAAATATGCTTGCTTGAACCATGCAAAACAGTTGTGTTCATGTTCTTGGAGTGCTAAATTCTTTCTTTTCCGTTATGACATCAATGAATTGAACCTATTGGTTGAAGCTTTAGAGGGAAAACTAAGTGCAGTATATCGATGGGCAAGGCTAGATCTTGGACTTGCCCTGAGTTCCTATTTATCAAAAGATAATATGCAAGTCCCTAGCTCAATTGGTAAATTATCTCATAGCCATAACGTTGAAAGATTGGTTCCTCGAGAAATGAATTCACAGGCAGCCACAGGTTTTTCAGAAGAGCAAACAGACAAAGAAAATGCGGAAATCCTGAAAGTGAACAATTCTTTCTGGAATGAAAAGGAAGCAAAACATACTTCACCATGCAAAGAAGAAATCTCTTCACAGTCTTCTCCCAAATATAAAACACCGGCACGTCAGCTTTCTCGGCCACCACGTCCTGGAAACAAAGATATTATAGTCTTAAGTGATGATGAAGGAGATGCACCCCAGTCTGAAACTTTCGATGCAAAGGGTACTTCTGAAAAACATAAAGGTCAGAAGCCATTTGGCCACGGTGATGTGGTAAGTTTGAGTAATTGTGTTAACGGACCAGCGACAACTACCAATGATAGTGTGGCTGATATGAGCAGAAGAATGAAGTATGGTTCTAATTCAGCGTACATAAAAGTTGAAGAACATGTAGAAGCTGAGATATGTGGTAGGCCCAATCTGCCTAGCACTTCGTGTCATGGATCTTCTGTGACTGGTGCAGATAATAATAGAGATGTTAAGAGCATTCCATTGAAGAAGGAGACTGCTGAGCGTAGTATGATAATTGTTTGTGGCTTGAGAGCACAACGGGTTGCTGATAAAAAGCCAAGCAATAAAGATAGTCATAAAATGGAGTTGGATGCTAATTCGGGGTCAATGGACAATGTACAAAATGTATCGTGTAACCCATCTGTCTCTCAGAATAATTTGGACAGGTGTTGTCGCCAGAAGGGACCTCGTATTGCAAAAGTAGTTAGGAGAATCAATTGCAATGTAGAAGCTCTGGACTTCGGAGCTGTCCATGCTGGAGAGTTATGGTGCGACACCCGGGCTATTTATGCAAAAGGTATGATGCATGGTGTTCATCCATGGTGCTTCTGGCTCCCATGCAAAATTTTATTGAATTCGATGTAATGTGCTTGTTTGTTCTGTTCAATGCAGGATTTAGGAGTCGAGTCAGGTATATCAATGCTCTAGATCCAACAATTATGTGCTACTATGTGTCGGAAATTCTGGATGCTGGACGAGATGGACCCTTGTTCATGGTAATTAGATTTTTTATATCAATCAGAAATCTGTCTTGAAATTTTTATGTCCTACAGATTTTTGTTTTCTTGACTCAAACGGCAATCTAGAAATAAATGAGTCCTTTTTATTTTCAGAATTAATAGATTTATATGATAGCAGCGATATAGGGCAAATATATGAATACCAAAGATTATGTTTCACCCTAGTTCTTGAATTATTAATTTGCTGTTCTGAACATGACTAATTCAATACTGCGGATATATTGCATTTTAGGTTTCGTTGGAGGATAATCCAAGTGAAGTGTTTATTCATGTCTCGGCTGCTAGATGCTGGGAATTGGTACGGGACAGAGTAAATCAAGAGATTACAAAGCAACATAAGTTAGGAAGAAAAATGCTTCATCCTTTACAGCCTCCCGGGAGTGTTGATGGCATGGAAATGTTTGGCTTTTCTTCGCCAGCAATTTTGCAGGTAAAGCCCTTGAATTAGTTTAGTTTATATGTGTATCTTCGGAGGGGACTGGTTGGCTAATTTCAGACAAAATAACCTCTAATTTCATGATGTGCCATTTTTGTTTCCTCGTGCATTTCTCGATATTTATCTTTACTTTTTAGTTGTCGAATTAGCTTGTTAATCCAGAATGGGAATTCTGCATCAATGAAATGTTGATCGCGTATGCTTCAAAAAACGATGCATACACGAAACATGATAAGTATTCTAAACCAGGCCTAAATAGTAATAATCTAGTCCCAGTGGCAAGAAATGTGGATCCAAATCCACACTAAAGCTCACACTTAAATTCTCAAGTTTCTTAAAATCAACAGAAGATTGGGAAAAAAAGATGAATATCTGTATGATAAATTTACAGTAAACAGAAGTCAAAACTGAAAAACTCAAGTGACTAGGATGCCATTAAATGTCAAATATATAAATATTTTATGAAACCCACAAAAAATATGAATATAAATTGAATTATGTTTCTTGTATATTCCTTGTTGACATCAAGGTAGACACCGACCCCCTCCCCCATGTGTAGGAAATCTTGCCAGGAGTTTGCTACTTGTACTTAAAAAATATACATAATGTATTAATATGATCTAGAGGGAAAAGATTGGATGAAAAAGTTGATTGTCTTTTAAACTGACAAATGGTAGAATGCCATATGACATTATGTAATCCATTATATTAATCTTGATGTACATGTAGCAAGATTCATCTTACCATTGATTGAAAAATGTGTTGTTAAAATCAATGTACAAGAATCTGTCAACTTATATGATGTCAAACTTAATGTACATATAGCATGATTGATACATTTAACACTAATATACATGCCCAGGCAATATTACTAAAGTAAACTTGAAAAATGATTCAATAAATCTTTCTTTATAATTGAAGGATCTAAAGTTCTACTTGATTTGCTTTATCTACATAATATTTATATGCACATGCACATGCACTTGCAGACATACATATGTGATATGTTTTAGCCTACCTAAGCACCAAAACCTTACGAAATAGGAGAAACCATCAAAGAAAACTGGTTGTTCTGTTTTCAAAAGAACAGGCTTTTCGTAACAGTAACTAAGATGTCAAAGCAAAAAAGGATGACAATGAGGATATTTGCAACGCTGAGAATAAAAACTGCTGCACAAAAATCTATGAAGAATTAGGAAGAAAAAACGAGTAATGCTATTTACCCCTAGTGGTGCTACGCACTAGTATATGTGGCACTGAGGTCACTGCCACGTTGTCCAATGAATTTGGAATACATTTTTATTCATTGGACAATGTAGCACTGCCCTCACTACCACAGATTTGTGTTTAACACCAGTAGGGTTAGATTGATGCTAAACTCTTTATGGACTACTTCATGTTAAAAAAATTATTAAAAAAGCTTGAAATGATTTGGCTGTCTGAGAATCGGGTCGGAGAATTGCAAGAGGAAGATTTTCAAATTTCACCTGTTCTGAATTCTCAGAAACTCGTCCTATTCTTTTAGAATCTGTTCTTGGGTGAATCATAGTGAATGGTAAAATGTGGAATTTTTTTTATTTTTTATTTGTAATCTAATACATGCAAGTGACAAGATAAAGTTTGCCTCGGATTCTTTAAATTGTCTCCTCTCACAATCTACATTTCCTGTATACGCAGGTACTTCAGGGTATGGACCAAGATCGAGTTTGTACGGAATACTGGAAATCACGGCCCTTGAAACAGATTCCTCAACATTCTCAAACTTTAGACCGCTGTGGTAAGTACATTGTCAAGTCTGAACCCTCTAATGATCAAGAAATGTCCGAAAGCCACCCATTACATTCTGGGATTGATAGAATACTTAATGGCCTGTTCAAAAAGGCAAGTTTAGAAGAACTGTGTGCACTGTACAGTAGTTTGAATAGCAAAAGTCCGACTACAATCAAAGTTTAGTGACCCAGTTGCTTGACGAGGAGATTCACAGGCGCCATAGATAACTTTCCCGGCCTTGTGGTAGACTCGATTCGCCATTGATTTTTGGTGCGTTACATTATAGGTCACTATCACACATACGTCTTGTTTAGATATATTCTCCTGTTTTTTTGTTTTTTTTTTGGCTTGTACCAGAAGAGCCGGTTTTGTTGGATAGGTATTCAGAGCAATCATCACTACATCCATTTACACAGGGTAATAACAAAAATGCAATTCTTTCTTTTTGATTGTGTATTCATTAAATAAGTACACATTTATTTTCGGGATAACATGTTTAGAGGTTGGAGCATATACGGAAGATGATTAACCCAATCAAGTGTTTATTGATTCGATTGAATACAGGGATTTGACTGCAAAATTTGAACAAATCTCTCTAAATAATATATCGAAAAATCAAACAAATCTAAGAGCAGAATGAACTCCATGTTTGAATACGATATGACATAGGGAATAAATGAAGCGTCAACCTGAATGAACCAAGCAAAGGTCGCTACCCCAAAGGCAGTCGGTCGACCACTTCTCTAATGGCTATCAACCACAGCATGTTCGGGGATGGATGGTTATTCACACGATTTAGACTCAACGACAATTTTACTAGCCACTCGCCAAAATGTTTGGATTGATGAAGTGTGTATTTTGAGGCCCCAAAACTGCATAATACGTGGAGAAAATTTGCCAAGCATGTGGAGGAAAATCGCTAGGCACTCTGATCATTTACTTACTCTCATGTCGGCTGTCAAACGGGAGAGATAGCACCCAACCTTTTTTTAGGTAATCAGGTTGTGCAAGTGCCTAATACCACCTTATTCCACTAAGAAAGTTGAAAAGTCGTGTTGGGGTAATTTGTATCAGTGGCTGGCACCACGCCACCACCTTGTCCCTCTTCAGATTATCAAGACAATGATCTTTCGTCAAGCTCGCACATAAAATCTCCAATATCAAATTTCAATTGCTAACTTTTTTGATCCGCCAACTCTTGGTNAACAGAAGATTGGGAAAAAAAGATGAATATCTGTATGATAAATTTACAGTAAACAGAAGTCAAAACTGAAAAACTCAAGTGACTAGGATGCCATTAAATGTCAAATATATAAATATTTTATGAAACCCACAAAAAATATGAATATAAATTGAATTATGTTTCTTGTATATTCCTTGTTGACATCAAGGTAGACACCGACCCCCTCCCCCATGTGTAGGAAATCTTGCCAGGAGTTTGCTACTTGTACTTAAAAAATATACATAATGTATTAATATGATCTAGAGGGAAAAGATTGGATGAAAAAGTTGATTGTCTTTTAAACTGACAAATGGTAGAATGCCATATGACATTATGTAATCCATTATATTAATCTTGATGTACATGTAGCAAGATTCATCTTACCATTGATTGAAAAATGTGTTGTTAAAATCAATGTACAAGAATCTGTCAACTTATATGATGTCAAACTTAATGTACATATAGCATGATTGATACATTTAACACTAATATACATGCCCAGGCAATATTACTAAAGTAAACTTGAAAAATGATTCAATAAATCTTTCTTTATAATTGAAGGATCTAAAGTTCTACTTGATTTGCTTTATCTACATAATATTTATATGCACATGCACATGCACTTGCAGACATACATATGTGATATGTTTTAGCCTACCTAAGCACCAAAACCTTACGAAATAGGAGAAACCATCAAAGAAAACTGGTCGTTCTGTTTTCAAAAGAACAGGCTTTTCGTAACAGTAACTAAGATGTTAAAGCAAAAAAGGATGACAATAAGGATATTTGCAACGCTGAGAATAAAAACTGCTGCACAAAAATCTATGAAGAATTAGGAAGAAAAAACGAGTAATGCTATTTACCCCTAGTGGTGCTACGCACTAGTATATGTGGCACTGAGGTCACTGCCACGTTGTCCAATGAATTTGGAATACATTTTTATTCATTGGACAATGTAGCACTGCCCTCACTACCACAGATTTGTGTTTAACACCAGTAGGGTTAGATTGATGCTAAACTCTTTATGGACTACTTCATGTTAAAAAAATTATTAAAAAAGCTTGAAATGATTTGGCTGTCTGAGAATCGGGTCGGAGAATTGCAAGAGGAAGATTTTCAAATTTCACCTGTTCTGAATTCTCAGAAACTCGTCCTATTCTTTTAGAATCTGTTCTTGGGTGAATCATAGTGAATGGTAAAATGTGGAATTTTTTTTATTTTTTATTTGTAATCTAATACATGCAAGTGACAAGATAAAGTTTGCCTCGGATTCTTTAAATTGTCTCCTCTCACAATCTACATTTCCTGTATACGCAGGTACTTCAGGGTATGGACCAAGATCGAGTTTGTACGGAATACTGGAAATCACGGCCCTTGAAACAGATTCCTCAACATTCTCAAACTTTAGACCGCTGTGGTAAGTACATTGTCAAGTCTGAACCCTCTAATGATCAAGAAATGTCCGAAAGCCACCCATTACATTCTGGGATTGATAGAATACTTAATGGCCTGTTTAAAAAGGCAAGTTTAGAAGAACTGTGTGCACTGTACAGTATTTTGAATAGCAAAAGTCCGACTAACAATCAAAGTTTAGTGACCCAGTTGCTTGACGAGGAGATTCACAGGCGCCATAGATAACTTTCCCGGCCTTGTGGTAGACTCGATTCGCTATTGATTTTTGGTGCGTTACATTATAGGT
Organism: Fraxinus ornus; assembly: GCA_903798235.1. Taxonomy (NCBI): domain Eukaryota; kingdom Viridiplantae; phylum Streptophyta; class Magnoliopsida; order Lamiales; family Oleaceae; genus Fraxinus; species Fraxinus ornus. The sequence goes on along the minus strand of CAIGRF010199460.1, from coordinate 16,056 downwards.
CACTATCACACATACGTCTTGTTTAGATATATTCTCCTGTTTTTTTGTTTTTTTTTTGGCTTGTACCAGAAGAGCCGGTTTTGTTGGATAGGTATTCAGAGCAATCATCACTACATCCATTTACACAGGGTAATAACAAAAATGCAATTCTTTCTTTTTGATTGTGTATTCATTAAATAAGTACACATTTATTTTCGGGATAACATGTTTAGAGGTTGGAGCATATACGGAAGATGATTAACCCAATCAAGTGTTTATTGATTCGATTGAATACAGGGATTTGACTGCAAAATTTGAACAAATCTCTCAAAATAATATATCGAAAAATCAAACAAATCTAAGAGCAGAATGAACTCCATGTTTGAATACGATATGACATAGGGAATAAATGAAGCGTCAACCTGAATGAACCAAGCAAAGGTCGCTACCCCAAAGGCAGTCGGTCGACCACTTCTCTAATGGCTATCAACCACAGCATGTTCGGGGATGGATGGTTATTCACACGATTTAGACTCAACGACAATTTTACTAGCCACTCGCCAAAATGTTTGGATTGATGAAGTGTGTATTTTGAGGCCCCAAAACTGCATAATACGTGGAGAAAATTTGCCAAGCATGTGGAGGAAAATCGCTAGGCACTCTGATCATTTACTTACTCTCATGTCGGCTGTCAAACGGGAGAGATAGCACCCAACCTTTTTTTAGGTAATCAGGTTGTGCAAGTGCCTAATACCACCTTATTCCACTAAGAAAGTTGAAAAGTCGTGTTGGGGTAATTTGTATCAGTGGCTGGCACCACGCCACCACCTTGTCCCTCTTCAGATTATCAAGACAATGATCTTTCGTCAAGCTCGCACATAAAATCTCCAATATCAAATTTCAATTGCTAACTTTTTTGATCCGCCAACTCTTGGTATTCCTACGAAGATGTTACTAAATGATTGCGAGTGAAACTGCTAATGTGTTGTAGGTTGGAAAATAGCTTGCACATGGGCTGCTTTGGCATAATTTTGAGCGAGACTTGTTTCTTCATTTTGGAAGACGAAAGTAGATTCACGTTCTCCTCCATGAGAATATCGAAATCACATATTTAATTTCCAATTATTAAGCTCGGGTGAATGAGAAATTGAAGTTCAAAGTATACCAATTGGAAGAAATTTATATGTTGGAGGAAAAATAATTAAAGTTTGTCCCATATAGAAAAATTGACAAGGCAATGGCTAGTTTATATATAACCACTTTTGAAGGGTGTAATTGTGTATAGTATAGAGACTTTCTCCATGTGTGCATATAGGGAGTGTAAATAACAGACCGGATTAGCATCTTTGGTCATTGAACTTATGTGTGAGCACGACCTATATAAACGAATGTTAGAACCTAAATTGACCCCTTAGTAGGGTCTTACGTTTTGCCTTAATTTTCTATTTATTTATTTTTTATTTTCCCAATTGCGTTAGTAATGAAGTTGCCAACATTTAAGGATAGTGAAGTCATGGTGGGAGAATAGTTGTGATGTGCTGAGGGCTCACAATGGCTCTGATGCGAAAGAAGAAAATACGAAAAAGAAGGCAAAAATGTTTTAAAGCTCTAAACTTTTTGTTTTATTGTGAGCATGAGCACTAGGCAATACAAGATGCACATTTATATACAAAGAAAAGTAACATATATACACAAAATCTGTAAGTCGATATACTCTTCATATCACTGTTTGATTTGTTTCAAAACTTGAAATAGCTTTTATACATTTCACCCTAACTGATTTGCTCTTATCTGAATCCAATAATCATGAGCTATAATTGGATAGAGTTCTACATCGTTAGATTCCCATCTTGGTTTGAATTTGTTGATATTTGAACTTCTTCATCCCCCAATGTGTCTATCCATTTATATGGGCAGTGTTGTTTGAGTTCGCAACCATGTCACTCTGATAATCTTGAGTTACCTTATCATTCCATTGTGTCGAGATGGGAGGCAGAGTTTGGTTTGAAAAGATTGAGAGCAACCGTTGACACTGGTTTAGTAAATAGGTTTGTAATTATTTTGCCTTCCTCCTTGCTAAGATATGTCAAATGTTATCGTAGTGTGAATTCGCTTTCTCGTGAATCTTGTGCATATGCATTTTTAAGTGTTTTTCATGCTATGCGGGTTGTGTCTAAGTCCAATAACAAGTCTGGGGGTTTCTTTAGAGATTGTTCCGATGCTCTACCCAAGAAGGAGACGATGGAACTTTTGCCATGCAATGAACTCATTTGTTAATTTGTTATGAAAATTTCTATTTTTGTGGTGGTGTTTAGATTTGGTGTGATGTATTTGAGGGGGGCAGGGTTTTCATTCGTGAGATGACCAATCGGTTCTTGGCTTTCTGCAAGAGTTGAGGCATATTCATGACATGGGAAGTAATTGATAAGTGGGTCCAAGTGTAATGAAGTTGCCAACATTCAGGGATCGAGAAGTCATAGTGGAAGAGAAGAGTTATGATCTGCTGAGTACTTACAATGACTCTGATATCAAGAAGAAAATATGAAAAATAAGGCAAAAATATTTTAAAGAAGTAAATTTCTTGTTTTATTGACAGCATAAACACTAGGAAATACAAGAGAATGATATTTTATATATAAAGAAAAGTAACATATATACACAAAATCTGTTAGTTGATGTACTTTTCATATCATTGATTGATTTGTTTCTACTATACCTAGACTTGAAATAGTTTCTATACACTTCACCAAAATTGATTGGCCTTATTTGAATTCGATAATCATGAGCTATATGGATAGAATTCCACATTGTTGGTTTGAATTTATTGACATTTGAACTTCCTTACCCCTAACGTCTATCCTCTTATATCTTGGATAGAATTTATTGATATTTTGCTTAGACGATAAATCAGGAACTATTTCAGACCATCAGCATCCACATTGTATCTCTAACTTTTATCCATATTGGTTTTGAGCCAAAGGACAAAAAGTTTGAATTAATCAATAGCACAATTTGCAATAGAAGTCCGAAAACGTTTTATTAATACGGGTGCCCAAACAACTAAATGGAAACAACAACTAACTATGGTTCTTGGCCTAGACAATGTTCCAGGTGTAGGGGAGATCGAAGTAAGAGGAAATGCTTCGATGACATTTTTATTTCTAGGCTGCAGCAAGTAGATCGAGAAATCGTTAACTTCCCCACCACTTCCTTTCCCTTACTAAAATTTTATTCTAGGAGTGGGGGGAATGGGTGGAAGGAGGGAGGGGGTAAGGATGACAACGGAGTATGGCCACGAGGACAGGGTGAGGCCTGGTAGAGATGAGTCGACAAGGTTGGAGGGTGGGAGCTGGGGATGAGTGTGATATAGTCGTGTAGGAGTAACTAACTTTTGCCTTTACCTTTTTCCTTTCTCCTCTTTTGTTTTTTAGTTTTTTTTTATTAAATTTAATTAAGTTTACAAATCTTATTGTTCAAACAATGTGAAGTGAATTGCACCGCGACTTTTTTAAATTGCTCATTGGAAATTAAATGCTATAAGATATAGAAACTTCGGACATAAATGTTTTTTTTTTTTAAAAAAAAGGCTTGTTTACTACAATAGCCGTAGATTGAGGACTTCCACTGCAATTTCACTTAATTATTATAGGTTGCCCCAAGAAGTGAAATATCTCAACTTGGATGTTCATGAATCAACATCATGTATTCCTCTAATAATTGGGCCCTTATCCTTTAGTTAATAATTTCTTAATTTTGGAGTGTGAAGTGAGGTGTTATCACATGCATTAGCAACATTTGTATGTCTTGATCATACTTAAAATAAAAAAGAAAAATTGCAATCATTTGGTCGTATTGTGGCCCTCGTCTAGTCCATCCACACAAGGTATAAAAATAATGGAAACTATTGATTAGAAAATCAAAAAATTTGAGCGTATTGCTTCTAACAAATGTGATCCGTATATGAAACGTGCTACGAAATTTATTAAGTCCATGCTTGGTTTAGATAAAAAAAAAAAAAAATAGAATTCGTAAATTTTAATAAAAGTTAATGGAATGTGTGATTGAAAAATTGTGGTTCTCATGAAAAATGTAATTTTAATTCAATTTTTAAGCTGAACCAAATAGTATTTAGGTACAGTGTAACACGAGATTATCGATTATTTTGTGTTATATTTCATTATCTTTATTGAGTAGTCTAGAAGAAATTCGTGTGAGTGATTATGATGTGTTGCATAATAAAATGAGATAAGATTTGATTAATCTATGAAATTTGGTGCACTATTGCAAAATGGATTAAGAAGGGAATATCATGATTATTAACAAATAAAACAAAAGTACATACAACATTCTACCTAATCTCCATTGCAAAAACAACACCTGTCAATGCTAATGGAATCATTAAATTTTGGACTAATGTAAATTAAAAAGTGAATAGCTTGATCTTATCGTCTGATTATACTTTATTTAATTTTTTTACGTCTAACCTTCATCTAGGTACCTTTAGGCTCGTAAAAGCCATATTTATGCTTTTAGTACACTAATATAATGGTCTTATTAAAAATAAAAAAAATTCAACATAAAGATGGTTTAGAGAAAATAATTGATTAAATGCGTGGGTTTTCACACTCTCTCGTTCATTCTAGACATAGATTGTTAAAGATTCTTAATATTTTAATCTTCTTTAGAGATTAGAACCCTCGTTCATCTTCGACTGCATGCATGTGTGTGCACGCACACATTTACAGGCACATAGAAGTGAAAAGGTGGAATGTTGTGTTTGATCATTGTTTGGCGCACCTAGGCTCGATGGATCTTGGCACGGGTTGTGTCACAAACTAACGTATTTAGAGAGGCATGTAACGTTGAACTTGACTTTTCAAATTCACACTTGCATACTCCCACTCTCCTTGAAGGCAAGTATGAGGTACAACATGGCCATTTCTATTCACCTTCGTTCTCATGGGGGCATTCATGAACGTCATCCTGTGTATAGTTCTCAACAAGGAAGCAATTGACCTTTCTCTACAAGAATGGAAGTGTGAATAATGTTATTTGTACGAAGGAGATCATTCTTATGTTATGTAACATTAAATGATAAGATCAATAAAATGAGTCTCATATTGATAACTGATAAGTCTTATTTGGTAGGGATTAAAATTATATATTTTTTTGTAGATTTTGATAAATGTTAATAAAATGTGTTATTGAAAATTTGTGGGACCCATGATATATGTGATTAAAATTGATTGTTGATTGATTTAAATTAAAGTTTGAATTTTAAATACTAAACGGGGACTAAATTGACTTTATATCACGTGGGGATGATCCCAATTTTGTACTAAGGGTCCGTTTGATTGCGAATGTAGAAAATGGATGAAAAGAAAATGAATTCTAGATAATTGAATCGTCTAGAATTTGTTTTACTAAGAATTGTAATTAAATTGTGTTTGATTGATATAATTTTTCACCTGAAAAATGTTGAAAGTTTGGTGTTCGTTGACTTTGTTTCTCGTAGAAATTGTCCGTTAAAATGATAATTTTTTTTACCATTGAGTTTAGAATTTGTTCTAATTGCCAAAAAAATTATCATACCGAATATCATTCGTTTGTCTTTATTTTGCATGAAATTTATCAATAAAAGTTATAATTCTTTTTACCATTGTGTCTAGAATTTTTTTCAGTTACCAAAAAAAAAAACCTAGAAAATGAAAAACCAACAAAAACAAAGGAAAACATTTTCATCAATTTCCTGGAAAAAGTGGCAAGTGGGTGGCGGCTGGAAAATGTTTTCCAAGTAGAATTTTTGGCATCAAACAGATGAAAAAGTAGGAAAATGGATTGCATTATTCAAGTTTCTCAGGCTGTGACCACTATTTTTGTTGTATCCTTGGAGAAAATGTTAGGTCCACGATGGATTGAAAGGCAAAGTAGGCCACTAGAATGTCAAGAAAGGAGGATAAGTACTTGCTTTGTACGTTTTCAAAAAGTTAAAAGGCTTGCATGGGAACCAAAATGCTTTTAATTTGATTCTTTTTATTAAATTAGCCCCTGATTGAATTTAAATGTTTATGTGATGGATAACAGTCACATTATTCATTTTAATGAAATAATAATATAGATCATCTAAGTTAAAAGGCTTGCATGGGAACCAAAATGCTTTTAATTTGATTCTTTTTATTAAATTAGCCCCTGATTGAATTTAAATGTTTATGTGATGGATAACGGTCATATTTTTCATTTTAATGAAATAATAATACGAGTCAAACGAGGCCTTAATTATAAATAATAATATGTGTAGCTGTTTGAGATCGAACGAAATAGTTTAAATCATCAAATACCCATGTGCTTTTTATTTACAAATTCATCCTTCGAAAACCCATCTTCAAAGATATGTTAAAAAGATTAGATTAACTATCCACGGAAATCAAAAAGCACAATGCAATTCCAAGAGACGAACCTTCACCAAATTTTCAATAATAAGTCTGCTATTTACAGCACCACTATACAGAGGTTGAAGAGGCCTGCATGGTTCTACCACAAGAAATCAGTTATGAAGTTCCCTGACTATGTCATTCGAGAAATAATAACTCCAGAAAGTTATAGTTGCACGCCTCGTATATATAAAATCGAGATCACGGCATCCAGCTAGCAATTTAACCTGGTTGTACATTGCGTGTCGTTATCTAAGATACAATTTCACAATATGATCACCATCGATTTAAATATAACTGTTTTTTGAGAGTAAAAGATGTTGCACGAGTACGGGGCATATTTGTATGTGATTAATATATTTATATTTGAGATTGGAACCTACAAGGTTGTGGTTAAATTTCACATATGACACACGTTATATCTCGGGAATACATCGAGTCAACGAGGTGCAGAGAGTTTATTCTTAATTGCTCAAATATCACACCTAGAAAAACCGTAACATCTATCAAATTCTTAAATGAAATTGGATTCACCGAGATGAACTACATCATCTCCGAGATGCAGAAATCAATAGGAGAAGTCAGCACACCTCCCTCAGCACAAAAGCAAAAAAGAGAAACTTCTCGTAAGGTTACGTTCTCACCCTTTTTACATTTCATAACTTCCCGAGTGTACCCCCACCCCCCAAAAAATAGCTGAAGGATAATGAACATTACAACCAGATTCCTTAGCAATATTAAATTGAAGGCCCCCAATCCAGTGTCATATGGTGAAGTGGGCATTTAGAATTGAAAGAGACAAAGACTTCAGCCTTATCTTATTTCTACAATAAAATTGGAAAAAAACCATTATTGGACCACCTAAAAACCTCCACATTTGCTAACTCATTCTTAAATCAAATCATACATTGTACTATCCAAGTGACAAAAGAGCATAATTGAGACCCACTTGCAGTTTTTTAGTAAACAAATTTGTCATGTCAGTGCTAAATCCAGTGGAAAATTTGTATTTGATGACTATTTATCAATACTACTTACATACGAGTATGTATACACGTGTCGAAAAAAAAAAAGCGCATGGGAAATAAGGCCCACAAAGTTGACAAATGAACAAAATTAACTCCGGGGTCTAAATTTCTGACTGGTAGAACTTCGAGATCGATTAATAAAATTTCATATCTGAAACTATTGGACTCGTCCCAGGACACCGGTTATGCCTTCAGTAAGGTGACAAATAGTTCACTACAACAAAAATAATCATTAGCAATATTAAAAAGACAACACTTATTGATAAATATTGCTAAATGATCTTTTGACAATATTTTAGTAAGTGAATGT
>CAIGRF010199327.1:35931-53130 GCA_903798235.1 Fraxinus ornus | reverse complement strand
ATATTTGGTAAGTTGAGTGTATATCCGGTGAGTTGAACTAAACTGTTAGGAGTGTTAAAATGGTTTAGCATATTGTATATCCGGTGAGTTCCACTCTTTGATTCAAAAATCCCTTCAACAACATTATCACTTTCTATATAAAGTGGTTGCATATTATGGAGAATTCTAGCTTCACTTTGAGAAGCATAGAATATACCTTCTCCAAGGAGATGTTCTCAGACCAGCAACAGTGGAAACAAAAGAAATCATATTCAGGACCAAGTCCAGCAACGACATAAGTAATTATGTCATCAGATTTAAGTTTCTGAGCAATAGTGAGCTCATCACGAGATTCTCGATTTGCATGAAGTAATCCATAGCAGATAGATGTCCTTTGCGAGAAGTGGCTAGTTAAGAGCGAACTTGAATAGCTTTGGCCCTAGATTGGGATGCAAAGCATGTTTCAAGAGTATGCCAGATGTCATGAGAAGTATTTGATTGGCAGACTTGAGCAAGCACTTCTTCCGTGAGTGAAGAATTGATGGGGCTAAGGATAAGGTTATCTTGTTTAGTCCAAATAGCAAATTCAAGATTGGGAGTATAAGTGTCGTTTTCAGTGAGCTCAGCAGGGTGTGTTTTGATTGTACCATCGACATAGCCGAAGACATCTTGGCCTTTAAGATAAGAGAGCATTTGAGCTTTCCAGACAGGATAATTGGAACGGATGAGCTTTGTGACATTGACGTTTGAGGAATAAGGTTGGGAGAGAGGATGTGTTTGTATTGAAGGAGGTACTGAAATCTGGAGAAGACATGTCGTAAGAAGAGTGAGGAAATTTGACGTTGGTTAGAACTGCTCTGATACCATGTTAAAAATATGAAGAAGATAAAATGTAATTTTGATTGAATTTCAAGCAAGGGAATACACATATTTATAGTGTACAATAAGTGATAAGGTTCTAAAGTAATGTTAATCTAATCTTCTCGGTAAATTTAGTTACAACAAATTAATAAACAGCAGTAAGATCATGTGACAATCTAGTTACATCAAACTGATAAACATCAACAAGAGTCATCTTCAATTTTATCACTGTGGTGAAGATATCAATCTAGTTTCTGAATTATCTGATTCATTTTAAACCTATATCTTAACACATTGCAATAAGCAGCAAAGGTGCTATGTATACAGTAGAGACAACCTCAATACCAAGGATAAATGATAGTGGACCCAAATCTTTCAAAATCGACGACCTAACTGCAAGAAAAACTTAGAATAATGCTGCTTGAACAGAGTTAGGTGACAGGGCTTTTGACAGGTGCTGTGTTGGCAGCACTCATGTGGCAGCCTACTCAGTGATTTTTAAATATCTCGTTTCACCAAAATCTGCTTGGACTTGTGAATTATCATCAGTAGACAAAATATTAGATCTCCAGTTATGCCTGACTTCTGATAGTTAATGAGTTTGCATCTTCAAATGCAGACTTGTAGAAGAGATGCTACTAGTATCCTTGTTCATGTTTTGAGAGATAACATTCATTGCAAGAAGAAGCTATTCCATTCATTTTCCACATGTAGATCTCTTTCTCTATCTTTTTTAAACATAGCAGCCGCTGCAGGTTCTTCGAGTTGAATTAGAAATTCCTAAGCCTTCTTTGGAAGGTCAAGAACCCATAATGCAATGTATTGTTGAGTACTTGGCTCTTGCCTATTCCATGAAAAGTAAGAGCCTGTTTGAGCCCCATTATAATTTAAGAATGCATTTTGGAATAGTAAAATGATGGAAAATGTATTGTTAAAAAATAAGGAAAAATTTTGAATTTGCATGTAATATTATTTTATTAAAGAATGAGTGACTGAAAAGAAGAGGGAGAAAATTGTATTTTTAAAATAATGAAAATCAAACAAGGGCTAAAGATGAAAACTAACAGCATCTGGTGTGTGTATGAATCTCGTTTCCCTCTCTTTTTCTGATACTGTTATTCAAAATATAAAACACTTTATTGAGTTTGTTGGAACTCCTACTGAATGTTGTGCTGTTCCGTATAAGACAAAATTCGTTCTATTTGGGGAGATGATTGCCAAACGTATTTAAACACTATAGAAGGGTGCAAATTTGTTTCAAGAACACATCGTGAAGTCAATAGGTTCAAATTAACACTTTGATCATGTTGATCATCTCGTTACACTGTTCAATCAATTCAGGTAAATCTTCAAGTGTACATATCTTCAAATTGTTTGAAAGAGAAAATTATACTCCAAAAATAACACTTGGCAACGACAATAAGAGATTTCGAATCGAAGCCAAAGGCAAATCAAAACTATTATATTAAGGCGATATACGAAAGGTCGATGTATAAAATATGCAAAGTAGATCGCACTGAAATCAATGTGGATTGTAATTTTTAATCTAAAAATTATGTGAACTAACAAAACTGGAAAATGATTATAGCATCTATAAGAGATTAATTCCAAATTCTAACATCTGGTGTGTGCATATCTGTTAGTCCAGCTAAATTCGAAACAAAATCGATCACATTAGACTCGATTCATCTAGAGAAATAGATTATATTTTGTTCAGTCATGAGGAAATATGTATGAACGAGAAATGATTATCATGGTAATAATGATATAATATATCAATTAATTGATCAATAAATTAATATTAAATTTCAAGAATGAAATAATCTATAAATTAATTTATATGCCATGCCATTAAGGATACTTAGCCTCTATTGACAACCATTAAAAGGAGTTTTTTTTGGTAAAAATGAATTTTGGAATAGTGATTTTTTTGAAGAATGCGTGGTTAAAAAATAAGAAAAAATATAGATTTACATGCAAAATATTTTATTGTGCGAATATATGGTTAGAAATAATTTTTTTTTTTAAAAAAAAACAAGAGTTATCACGTGGCCTTAGAAATAATATTTTATATAAAATTTTTGTTGTCAAATTGTCGATTATACCCCTACACATATGGTTACCAGATATCTATTGAGAAGTGTATTATAGTACTTGTTCTTGTTGGTCCCAAATTTTCAAACTTAACAACTCAATGCTTTGGAGCAAAACACAAAAAAATAAAAAAAAAACACAAATAATATTTCGACCAAAGGCCCCGGAGGTTCGGTGACCGCTATCTAACGCTAATCCCCCATTGAGCATCTGTTATGATTAAACTCAAATACACTAGCATCGCTAAAAATAGGTAAAGTTTCGATTATAAGAACACCGTTCTCAGATTCCTCACAACTTACAAAATCTCCCTAAGAAAGTAATCTCATAAAGAGAAACACTAATTTTTCTTCCTTACTATAACACTCAATATGTACAGAAGAAAAACACTCAAAGATTATATAGAGAAGATGAAAAACGAGAGAGAAAGCTACTAGGTTTTCAAGAATGAAACCCTAAAGTCATCAGCTAGCATTTATATGAAACAAGGCCAATTATATCATCCAATGGTGCATATTCAACCACATGTCAGTCATCCGTTAAAAATGCATTTTCAATTAAAAATGTATACAACCAATTTACAGAATCTTCTACTTATTGGATCAACATTTGGGCCGAAAATTTGGGCCATAGTAACAATCCAACCGACAGCAGATAGGCAGACATTTTGGGCCTCACAAAGTTTATGAACCCCGACTTCTGCACTCTCCACCTTTGATGTATTTTGTGATTGTACTTAAGTGGATTCAAACTTAATCACTTAACTTCACGTGCTCTTATTACGTGTTCAAAGAAAAGAAAAATTTGCAAACTTCAAGATTCAATAATCTCAAAGAATCAATGAATTTACTAAGTGGTATTACCTTTGTACCTGCATTAGCAGGATTTACCTCAGTAGGAATTTTGATCAAATTAATATCACCTCTATCAATTATATCTCTAATAAAATTAAATTTAACATCTATATGCTTAGATCAATTATGAAAAATTGGATTTTTGCTTAAGAAAATGACACTTTGATTGTCTAATTAAACCTCTACCTGATTTTCCATAAGTCCCAATTCATTTAATAAGCCTTTTAACCATATACCTTCTTTTACTGCTTTAGTTGCAGCTATATATTCAGTTATTCAGTCTCAGTTGAAGATAAAGCAAATAGTTTCTGAAGTTGAGACTTCCAGCTCATGCATGTATCATTTATCACATAGAAATATATAGTTGTAAGTTTTCTATTGTCTAAACTTTCAACAAAATCAGAATCAACAAAACCTTTCAATTTAAGATCATCTTTATCAATTTTGAACATAATGGCCAGTTTGGCACCGATTAAAATTCAATTAAAATTGAAAATATGACCATTATTGGATCTCACTCGTCTAATAAAAATCAACAATAACGGCTATTTTTTCAATTTTAATCTGATTTTAATCTCTACCAAATGGGCTCTAAGTCTTAACTGACTTGTACCTTTCAAATATTTGATCAGATTTTTCATAGCTTCTCAATGAAGCTCATCTGGATTATTCATGAATCTACTTTAACACACTTACAACATGAGCAATATCAGGTCTAGAGCACACCATTACATACATGATAGATCCAACAACATTGGCATATGGTACATTAATCATTCTTTTAAATATATCTTCAGTTTTAGATGATTGATCAAGAAAAAATCTTTTAACCACCTTTTTAATATAAGATTTTTGCGTTAAAAACAACCTTCCATTAATTTTGTCCCTTTTTATTTCCATGCCTAAAATCTTTCTAGCAGGTCCTAAATCCTTCATTTCAAATTCAGACTTCCAACTTTTCTTTTATACAGTTGAGACTAACACGATTATGACCAGCAAGTAACATGTCATGAACATATAAAAAAAGATAGAAAAATTTAGATTCTCCATCCTTTTTAAAATAAAAATAGGGATCATATTCAAATTTCTTGAACTCCGGACCCTGTATAAAAGAGTCAAATCTTTCATACCATTGCTTTTGAGCATATTTTCATCCATACATGGGTTTATTTAGAAGACACACTAAGTTCTCATTTTTCTTTACTTCAAAACCTTTGGGTTGAGACATATATATGGTTTTATCTAAAGAACTATATGAGAAAAGAAGTCTTCACATCAAGTTATTCTAACTCTAAATCAAATTGAGTTGCAATGGCTAGCAATAACTAGAAGGAGTTCTTATTTGTCTCCTCTCTCTATCCCTAGCATGCTGATAATCCTGTAGATCATGTGTAGGATTCAAGTCTTGATTATCATCCAAATTTTCATAATCGGAAATTATCTGTGGCTATGTTTGAAGTGGCTCCACATCAAAATAAGTTTGATCATGAATATTTTGCTTATCAAGATTAATATGAGTAGTAATGAAATCATTATCAGTTATTTTTTCTCCTGTTTTGTCACCAAGACATGGGAAATCATCTTCATTAAAAATCATAAACATATTTATTATCACTTTATAACCTCTAACATTCCTTAACCACAGTCTATAACCTTTAACTCCTTCACCATATCCTAAGAAAACACACTTCCAGGATCTTGGGCCCAATTTGGTGTCAATATAAAGAGAATAAGCTGCACATCCAAAATCCCCGAGATAGGAATAATTAGGCATTGAACATGACCAAACTTGTTCAGGAACTTTCTTATTTGGAGAGTGGAGAGATATCTATTTATCAAATAGCAGACACTTAGGCAGTTTTAACAACCTCTCCCCAAAATATCTTTGGCAATCCTGAACTAATCAGCATATATCTTGTCCTTTCAAGAATGGTTATTTTTGCCTAGATTTGCAGTTGTTCTTATTGTGAAGGAAGTGGTACTTCCTCGTTTACTGTTTTAATTTTCGTCATTTATTTTCATTGTAAGGGAAATAGTACTTCCTCATTTTTTCCTTTCATTATTTTCATGTAACCACGGTATTCCTCCGCGACAAGTGAGGGCAAATTAATAAAATATCGGAGGTCCGACACTCCTTTAACAAAAAAAATGTTCATTCTTTCAACAATTGCATTTTGCTGAGAAGTGTTGGTCACAGTTCTATGCCTTAAAATTCAATGTTTGCTACAATATTGATCAAATCTTGTATTCCAGAATTCAAGTCCATTATCAGTTCTTAGAATCTTGATCTTCTTACCAGTTTGATTCTCAATTAGTATATTCCATTTTCTAAAGATTGTAAAAGTATCGGATTTAGATTTTAATAATAAAATTCAAACCTTCCTTAAGTAATCATCTACTATAAGAAGATAGCATCTGTAGCCAAATACTGTAGGTATAGGAGTAGGGCCCCATAAGTTACTATGTATATACTCAAGTACATTTTGAGATTTATGCGTGCCTATCTTGAAAGGCAACCTAACTTGTTTCCCCATAATACAATGTTCACAGAAGGTTGATTTTTGAACATTGTCACTTCCAAAAACCCCTTGACATGAAAAGGAATTTTAGACCTTTTTTTACCAAGATGACCTAGTCTCTTGTACCATATCGCAAACTTATCAGTATGTGTCACTAAGTTTGCAGCACTATTGAGCAAGACATATTCGGCTTTTATGACATAGATTCCATTAGTTTTTGGTGACCAGACAATGAGATTTTGATCTCTAATTAAGCTTGTGAAACCATTCTTAATCTATATCTGGTATTTTTCATCATCTAAAATACCTAAAAATATAAGATTTATCCTTAGTGCTAGCACATACCTAGTATGTTTTGACATTAGATATTGACCATTTTCTAGTTTCGAAACAATATTGCCAATGCCTTTAATTTGGCATGACTCATTGTTTCCAAGTTTCACAAAAACTCCATCAAGATTGGAGAAGTCAGAAAACCAATCAATGTTGGGACTCATATGAAAAGAGCAACCTGAATCCAGATACCAGTTCTAATATGACCTTTCAATTGAAGATACATAGGCTACTCTAACATTAGCCTCTAATACTTTATAAGAAGCAACAATGGCTAAAGAGCCATTCTCAGGATTATATCCATTCTTTCAATCATTAGTCTTTTTAAAACAGTCTTTGATAAAATAACTTATTTTTCCACAGTAATAACACTTTTTATTATTTGCTTTTCCTTTATTGGTCTTCTTATCTTTTCCTTTGTTATTACCCCATTTTTTCTTAACAAGATTCTTATCCTCATTGTAATTGGATTGACAAAAATTACTCACTCTTGACTTCAGGTTTTTGATTAGATGAAACATTCTCAACATGAAAGACCTCTTTAAGTTCATATTTCAATTCTAGTTCTCTTTTGACCAGTTCTCTGTTCAAAAGAGAACTGTGAATTATGTCAACAGTCAAGTCACTTCTACCATATTTTAAGGCATTTCTTATATCCTTATATTTCTCACCTAGTTTATTAAGTAGACCAACCAATTTTTGTTCATCAGAGATCTTTTCACCATAGCTTATTAGATCCTGAGCGATCCTATTAAATGTGTCAATGTTTTCTTCTAAATCATTACTAGGACCAAACTTAAAACTAAAAAATTGTCTCCATAGAAAACACTTAGTTGATAGAATCTTAGTGAGATACTGTTTCTCTAAAGCAGTCCAAAATTCTACAGCAGTTTTAGTTTTCCCTACTTTCCTAATTACATAATCAGATAAGTGAAGAAACATAGTACTCCAGGCTAATTCATGTTGTTCAATTATCTTATCAACAGATAGATCTTCTGGCTAAGATTCATCAATAGCATTAGCACATTTCAACTGCAGCATAAGAGCTCTAATTTTCTGGCGTCAAAGACTAAAGTTCTCCTTTGCCATCCCAAATCTGAACATCTACTTTAGAAGTCATGCTTTGCAACAATGTAGTACTTGTAAGATAAAGAATGTAATCCAAATATGGGCAGGAAATATTGATAGCCAGCTATATTTACACTCTGTAAACAATGAATGAATAGAGAAGATTCAATGCAAATAATTTTTTTAAAAAAAAAACTTTAACTCGTTATTTTAAAAGAAGGGTTAATTATTCGTTACCAGAACTACGAACATAATAGAAATACTCAAAAAAATGCCAAGAATCAACTCTAGGTTCAGATCGAAGAAAGTTCTTCAAAAAATATTAACAGATCATCTCAGATCTGACGTTTACTCTAAAGCAAAAGAGTCAATTAAACACAGATCAAGGTTTTTTTTTTTAAATTTGAAGATGGATCAAAAAATTTCTTCACTCTGATACCACTGTTGGTCCCAATTTTTCAAACTTAACAACTTGACGCTTTGGAGCAAAACACAAACAAAAATAAAAGAACATAGAATATTTCGGCCAAAGGTCCCGAAGGTTCGGCGACTGCTATCTATACCTAATCCCTCGTTGAACATCAATTAAGATTAAACTCAAATCCACTATCACCACCTAAAATAGGCAAAGTTTTGATTATAAGAACACGCATTTCTCAGATCCCTCACAACTTACAAATCTTCCCAAGAAAGCATTCTCACAAAGAGAAACACTAATTTTTCTCCTTTAAATAACACTTAGTATGTACAGAAGAAAAAACTCAAAGATTATATAGGGAAGATGGAAAACGAGAGAGAAAGATGCTAGGTTTTCAAGAATAAAACCCTAAAGTCATCAGCCTTGTTTCATTTATATGAAACAAGACCAATTATATCATCCAACATAAAATTATGGGTCTTTTGAAAAATCATATTAAACATATTTTGAAAGTAAAAAATACTATGTAAAATTAATTGTCACTTTTTTAATAGAAAAAGTGACAAAATAAAAAAAAAAGTGACACATTGTCACTTTTTATTTAAAAAAATGACATATAATGTCACTTTTATTAAAAGAATGATGTTTGTCACTCAAAAAAATGATAGAAACTTCAAAGAATTGACAAAAAAGTAACAAACATTTAAAAAGTGATAAATTTAATAAAAAGTGACAAACACTAAAAAAAAAGTGACATAAATTCAAAAAAGTGACAAGTTGGCAATTTTCATGTTGGTGTAAGACAATAGAGTTATTAATTGTCCAGTGGAGGCATGTCAAAATACCTTGTCACTTTTTAAGTAACAAACATTAAAAAAGCGATAAAAATTTAATAAAAAGTTACACAAATTCAAAAAAGTGACGAATACTAAAAATAGTGACAAATTGACAATTTTCATGTAGGTGTAACACAATTGAGTTATTATTTGCCCGGTTGAAGCATGATAGAATACCTTGTCACTTTTCTAAAGTCCAAGTTAAACATCTCCGTAGCACTTCCAAAACATACCACTTTCTTCATGAACCTCAACAGATTTATTGGTGAAAATAAATATAAAAAGAAGTGACATAAACTTAAAAAATGTCGTAGTATACTGATTTGTATGAGAAACAAAAGATTTTTGAGGTTTTTTTTTTCAGTGAAATACTTATTTAAATACTTCTTTCATTTAGAACCCTCACATGCCAATTTAAAAAAAGTGACCTAAACTTAAAAAAGTGACAGAAGCATAAAAAAGTGACACGAGTTCACATTGTCAACTAACAAGAATTTGACAAAAGCATTGTGCTTCACAAGTAACTCAACTATGACAACTTTATTCCAGTTGCTTCACTATTTCAGCTTTCAGCATACCACACAATCCATAATGCATGGTAACATATTCAAAATTGTGTAAAATTATGAAAAATTTCATATTAGATTCTTTGCTGACCTCAATGTCTCAAGTCAGGCAAAACCATAGAACATTCACTCAATTGAAGTGAAACATTGTGTATATTGAAATGCTAGCTCAAAAGGAACAACAACTGACAGCAGGAACTACAAAACTGATCCTGTCAAGAGATTGAAAAGTTAGCTACTACATAAGAATTGGGGTATGCAAGGATAATATGCTTAAGTTGTGCTCTAAATCTCTCCCTTCTCTAATGAAGCTTTCCTTTTCGAGTGATTTCTGAAGTGCATCTTGGTAATGGGTTCACATCAATGATTTGTTTGCAGCACAAATCTCATTCTCCAACTTTTGCCTTCACAAGGGGAAAGCTGACAGAACTTGGACTCGATCTCTCAAAAGGAAGCTGATAAGACTAAAATGATGGAATAGTCGACGGAGCTGCCTGCTGTTGAAGTTCCCCCCCTTCTACCTTAAATATGACTGCTGTAACTTCCATGGAACCTGTCATCAAAGGACAAAATTATTAATTTTGAACTTTAATTTTGAACAAAAACAAACGTATACACAATATTCCTCTTTCCGGACATTCTACAAACACCATCGATATACTTAGTATTTTTCCTAATAAATTCGTGATCACGAATTAGCTTAGGCTGCAATTGCATCACGAGAATACAGAAGAACTTTGTGATTTCTATTTCTAGAAAGGTAATGCATTATCATCTCTCATCTACAATATTTTTACTCAATAAAGAACTCGGTTGGATAATCCATTTCCCTTCCATAACTGAGAACTTATTTTACATTTTTCTTCCTTTTTTTCTGTCTGTACGTTCAAAGGAGTGAGCAAGGGTGAAGCACTCTGGGACAGACAACCTTATCAATTTCAACATAATTAAAGGTTCTGGTTATGAAAAAATATCTGATACATAAAATTACAGTCTTATGGTCTAACAATAAAAGTAACAACGAAATCAAAAGGCAATGCAATTTGAAATTCAAATACCTGCCAGAATATGCTGACCAGAGACTAATATACATCAAAAGGGTTTATAGTGTTAATTGGATACCTTAAATAAATTCCATACTTGATGTCGACCCTCCAAGTGGAAATAGTAGTCAAATCCACATTAAAATAAGCTAATGAAGAGAAGAAAATGTCAAGAAGGATATTAAATGCTCTAGATAATTGCCTCTCCATCTTTAACAAGAGTAGAAGTATTAGTCTCATTTGTGCAAAAAACAGAAATTCGGTTCCTTAACGACTGGCCCAGAGATTTAAATCGGATTAAGCCCCTATTTGGGCCACATTATTTTTTTCATTCTCATTCTTCTACTCATTTTCAACCACACATTCTTCAATAAAATAATATTTTTCATCACATCATTAACTTTTCCTTCTTTTTCAACTATCCGTTATTGTTGACTTTTATTAGACGAGTGGCCAATAACGACTATATTTTCAATTTTAATAGGATTTTAATCTCTACCGAACACATTGGAATAAACAATAGACTTCCTTATAAAGTTTTGAAGAAATTCTTTTCTTCTACTTTGAAGATGGTTCTTTATCAACTATTTTCCTCTTCAACCCACTTTCTTTGTAGAATTCGGAGTCGGAGTTTTTGATTTCGGAGTAGGAATCAGGTGAGAGTTTTTACGATTGGCGATTTGGAGCTTTTAGGGCTCAATGTTTAAGAGGTCTTCGAAAAGGAGACAAAAGAAGATGTGGAGCTGTGAGGACGATAGAGATAAAGGTTCAGAAATGAGAGATGTAGGAGAGAGAGCTGAGATTCTGTAATGAATAACGTGGGAGAGGGTTGAGGTTTGGGGGTTTCAGTAAGGACGTAAATAATACGGTTTATACGAAGTTTAATTTTTATTTATGGAATTAATCTAATTTTTCAATTTTCAGAGTACTGGGCCTAATTTTCCCTTTCTTATAGGGAAGAGTTCACAAATCAGGTTTTAAGTTTTACCAATGCAAAAATCAGATTTGAAGTTTAGAAAATACAAAATTCAGGTATTTATTTATTAATTAAAAATATTTTCATTAATTAAACATAATAATATATAATTAATGGTCATCAGATACATAATTATAGGTCACAACTTTTATCGGTTACAGATTATTTCGATATCACAAATCAAAAGTTTTATATGTCAATTTATTTCGTTGGTCAGAGATCAAAAAATTATAGGTCACAATTTATCCATCGGTCACATATTTTCAAATTCTTGGTCACAAATTATCAAATTTTAAAGTCACGGTTTAACGGTTAGTCACAGAGAACCAAATATTTGGTCACATACACCAAAATACCAACCCCCGATCTCGATCCACCACCAATACTTGGTCACAAATCAACCAAATAGTTGTCACAAACACTCTTCATCTCATCGCCACTGTCACCACCACCATAACCACCAACAATAACAACACAACACAACACCACGACCACAATATCACCACATCGCCACTATCACCACCACCATCAAACCAGATTTGAACCAAATACCACCGCATCCAACCACACACTCAACACCACCACCAATCAGACTGAACCCACCACATCTACACCACAACTGGTCAAACACCACTACAACCAACATCAACACTACCACCACACCCCGATGCAACACCATCACCACAACTCCACTCCGCCACTACACACACACCCACCAGGCTACCGTTCACAGCGCACACTCCGCTACCACAGCACATACATTCCGCCATTGCACACACACCACAGCACACACACTCCGCCACGGCGACGCTGTCGACGTTCACAACAGCGTCGGAGAGAAAGAGACGAAAGAGAGTGGGGGAGAGGAAAGGGAGAAAGACTAGGGAGAAGGGAGGAGACGAGAGGGAGGAAGTAAGGAGTAATAAATTAGGATTATTAATTAATGTTTTAATATAGTATCTGATTTTCGAATAAATAAATTTTAGACCTAATTTTTAAAAAGCAATGTTTAAACATGTAATTTCCACTTTCTTATGTGCTTCTTGACTTTACTTGACACCTTATAAACTGTACACAACCTATTAAAATCTTGAACGTATGGACGGCATTCAACTCCAATCCCACAAATCATGATATTTTTAGTAGGCATCAGAATCAGAAACAGTTAAAAGATCAAGGCCACCAATAATCCAATGGAAACCAAACCCCACAAGTGGCATCATTCGGACAACAAGAATCATCCAACAATTTGATTATAAATTGACCACTCACCTACCCCTAATCTACTTTGTACAAATCGTTTGCTGCAGACACAGATTCATGGCGGTCCAGGTATAGTAGTAAAGTACTATGTTTATATCACTTGTCGTTAACCCTCATTAATTTCCTCGAATTTTTATTAATGCTGTGTATTGTTTTCGATAGGCATGGTTTATGCAAGAAAATGGGGAGGATCAGAGGCTCCCACATCACAAGAACCCACCAGAGTATGTTTCAATGGAGGAATTAGAGAAACTTGGAGTTTTGTACTGGCACTTGGACCCGGAGAAATATGAGAATGACCCGGATTTGCAGAAAATTAGAGAGGCCAGAGGCTACAGTTATATGGTCTATGATTTAATTTCATGTTTATTTGCAATTTTTTGGACCCTTCTTGATATAAGTTTTATATAGCTGCCTAGTACGTAGTGAAACTTGGTTTGCGAGTATATAACCATTTAGGTATTCGCACAACATGGTCTTAATGGTGAGGTCGTAAGGCTAGGAATTATAGTAGACTGTTATGACTTAGGACCCATTTGGGATAGCTTCTGCTTTCAAGTAGTAGAAGAGAATGAACAAGATCTTTTATTTTTGTTTTGTGTGACAATCCAAAAGCTATTATCCTATTAACAATCGCAATTTTATAATTAATGATAATAATGTATTAGTTGCATTATCATATTAAAATACCTCAAAATCTCATTTTCCTTCTTAAGAGCCATGCCAAACAAGCACTTAATTACATCTCACATGGCTAAATTAAGGCACGTGGACTAACCTCCTCTTACAATGAGATATACCAACTTGGATGTGACATTTTGCAATTAATTGAGAGCTTTACATCGAATTAGGATAACCTTTTAGATGGATGATAATCTAAGGCCTGAATGTCATGGTGCCATATCCAATGGAAATGGAATTATATTTTTTGAATGGTTTGATTATTTGTAGTCAAAGCTATTAGAGAAGGGATAAACTTATTTATTTTTGTCTACAATACTCCGTTCAATTACAAACCATATTTACTTTTTCATAAGAAGACTGACACTGCACGTGCACATTTTCACAATATCAGTGGCATCGAGACTCGAATTCAGAACTTTAATAAGGTGTCACCATAAAATGTAGGATCATCCCAGCTCCATGAATTCTCACATCCTTCCGCAGTTATATGGCAGTTTGAAGTTAATTTTAGAGTGCCTAAATAAGTTTGCTGCGAAAGACAATGTGCAAAGAGAATAATTTGGTGTCCATTTGTTTCTTGAAGTTCTTGATCAGAACTGTATAAGTGAACATGTCTCCATCTCACATTCAGTTGTTATCTTGTTTTCAAGGATTTGCTGGACTTGTGCCCTGAGAAGGTGGAGAACTACGAGCAGAAATTGAAGAATTTTTACACGGAGCACATACACGCGGATGAGGAGATACGTTACTGTCTGGAAGGGAGTGGATATTTCGATGTCAGGGACAAAGATGACCATTGGATTCGCATCTTGATCAAGGCTGGTGACCTTATTGTCTTACCAGCCGGAATTTACCATCGCTTCACCCTTGACACCAGTAACTATATCAAGGTATATATGCATACTCGATTCGTTATGCATTAATCATGATACTGCATTGAAATTATTGCAACTTTGAATCATTTGCCTACTGGTGGAATTAGTACAAGGACCGACCGTTGTTTAACGGCTGCATTTGCTATAACAAACTGATCAGAGACGGCTATATCATAATCATTGGATTAAAGAACAATAGACATTGTTATTACTTCAGCCACCACACTTTTTATTTCTTTCAAAGTAGCAGTTGAACTTTACTCCATCTGCTTAAATGCCAACTGGATGTATATTTTAACCTTTTAGTTAAAGCGACAGTTAATATGGGTGGTGGATGTATATTTTGTTGATTGCAGTTGATGAGGTTGTTCGTGGGGGAGCCGGTATGGACACCGTTCAATCGGCCACAGGAACATCATCCCTCGAGGAAGGAGTACATCAAGAGCTTTTCGGAGAAGGTCAGAGTTCAACTTAAAGCTCACTGAGGAATTTGATGTTTTGGGGGATATTGAAGACGCACTTTATAGATTTATACGCTACTTGGGATATGATAATATTACTAATTTGCTAATAAAGCAAGGGGGAAAAAAAATAGGTTTTGAGGACACTTTGAACATATTGTACGTTGTTGTCTTTATGTAATTCCAACGGACTTGGTCATTTATGCTACTATACATAAATGGTGTGGCATATCTCAAAATCTCACCTAGTGTGTGTAGGTGTGAAGGGGTTGTGCAAATCAAAACGAAAGGTAAAAAAAAGTGGAAATTACACTGGCATAAGATTTTAAAGAGTACAATTCAAAAAACAGGTTTAAGGTTTGGTTATTCGAAATTGGGTGATAATTCTATATTTTAATATTAATAATAATATTATAAATTTAAATTAATCTATATATCCACGCACCCACCAATCCTACCTCCATCCACTTCAACCATAATCATTTTTCCTCTCTTCTTTCTGTATATCGCTCTCTTCTTTCTATATCTCTACATTTTCTGTTTATTTTACCTAACACCACAGCCAGAGACGCCCGTTGGCAAGGTGCTCATGACTTCGACACAGTGCGTAACAACAATTACTCATCCTGCATGCACGTCTACGCACCCACGCTCTCTATCTCATTAGATCTCCCTTCTGTCTCTCATCACACATGTATATATGCTCTTCTTTTGGCTGATTTTTAGCCTCTCCATATTCAAACCAGGAGTTATTATAGAAATGGGTCCGTGTCCTTTTGTTCGGATCATTATAGGAAATCTTAAAAGTAAAATTTCTTAATCATCGATATTTTCCATGTTACTGTAAATTCAGGCTTAAAGGGTTTCCTACTCAGGTTTTAAATATCTCATTGCTTGTTTAAGAAATTGATTCTGTTGATAGAAAAATACATGCCTGTTTCAACTTGAACAAATAAGATATGAAAAAATTAGCAGAAAAATCCAAAAATACTACTAGAAAATTACCCTTATTGAAGAATGAGATATACAGGGAAAAGATGATATTTATAGTTGTGGGTTTATAAAGAGAGAGAAGCTTCTAGGAGTTGTTGTGGTTTAATTGGATTGGAGGGTCTTATTGAAAATAATGGTAATAAAAAGGGCAGTAGTTACAGGTCACAGATCATTGTGCACAGGTCACAGATCAAATAGAAATGGTCATATATCATTGATTTATGTTCACATGTCATATTGAACATGTCACATGTCATATTCTATATGTCACACATCAATGCCAACATGTTACAGATCATGTGTCACATGTCTTTGTCACTAATAACATGTACAAGTCTTTGTGCACTTGTTACATATCACATGTCATTGTATATAGATTACATATTAATGTTCATAGTTCACATGTCACATGTTCACATGTCACATATCATATTGTATACGTCACATATCAATGTCAACAAGTCACAGATCAATATCAACTGATCACGGATCAAATATCAAATGTTTGTGTGCACTGATAACAAGTCACAGATTTAAGATCACATGTTACGGTTCATATATTACAGGTCACACGTCATTTAATATACATAGCAGATCAATGTCTACATGTTACAGATGTAAGAGAATTGGTCACAAGTCATTGTATCAATATCACATGTAACATATCAACGAGCAAAGTCATAGGCCATTTGATCAACACCAAAGGTAACAATTTACATGTAGTTTAAACCACATTGCCAAAAATTTACAAGTTTATCTGATGATAAATCTAGCATCCAAATCAAATTTACACTAACAATGGGCTAGTTTGCTATGGTAGTTTAAATTGCACCACCAAAATTTCATTCCTTCAATCATTTTGACGCTACTCAATTGTCTAAATTGAAATTCAATTTGATAATTTGTCAATTCTCGTCAATTTTTTGCTAAATTTAAAATCCAAACAAGTCGCTACCTTTGAGATATTGTACTCATGGATCTCAAATCGGGCGCAATTATTTAGATTTGTACTATCACCATGGCGTGAGAGAGGATGCCGGTGACTCTGGCTGGAACGAGTCTGTATAGAGAGATTGGAATGGGTCGAGAAATTATGATGGATATTTATTAGATATACAATATATTATTAGATATAATAAAGTATTTATCATCTGAGTTTTGAACTTTTAAACTTTTTCTTTTAAAATTTACTTGGGATACAATTAAGGACTTATGTATTATTCCCTAAAATTTAGAAAAATATATTGGACACATTGCCCTCTCCAGCCTAACCCACTTTTACACCTCAAAATATTTCTTTTTGACAAAGGGAAATCTGAGGAAATTAAGCCAATATTTGACCCCCCCACCCAGCCCCTTTTTTTTTTTTTTCGAAA
>CAIGRF010199327.1:0-27905 GCA_903798235.1 Fraxinus ornus | reverse complement strand
GGATACTTATGCTGAAAGTACTCCACCAACGGAGTGCTATCAAACCCCAAAGTCTTAGGAATCCCATGAACCATTATAGTAAAAATGGCACTTGAATTCGAGTTGGGTTCGCTTGGATTCCCATACCTATCACGAAACTTGCTTATTTTCAACATATTTTAAATATCATCTATATCGTAATGTACCAAAAGAACAACTACAACAACGAAAACAAAGTGAACCCAGAGCAAAGGCGAACCTTTTTTAATATGGTTTATGGTGGCCTTTGAGAATTGATCAGAAATTGGGGCTTTCCCGGCATAGATATTGAGGGGAAGCATAACTGCTACTGCGAGGGTCAGGAGGAGGAGGAGGAGGCGGAGCTACCGCCCTCGATTATGAGGAACTGGGCGGCATCTGATCCATAGTGGTGCGCAATCTCGCAACTGGTGGCATGCCACACGGCAAGTAGCTTGGAGGCGATGGCGGTTGGGCTCGGCATGCGGCGGTGGTCGCTACGGAGCTTCACAAAAATGAAGATCAATAGACAAGTGAGAGCTCCGATGACCGAGATGTTGAACAGGTACTTGAGCGGAGCATAGAGAGTTGGGGAAAGAAGAAAAGAAAGGAGGAGATCGTGAGGAGGAAAAGTTAGGGTTGAAATGATTTGACTTAGAGGTGGCTGGGGAGTTTTTGCAACGTTTTTCTTAAAAAAAGTTGCGAAATTATCAGAAAGAAAAAAATTGTAAAAAGTGTCTTTCGCAACATTTTTTAAACGTTGCAAAAAGTTTTGTCTTTAAAAAATTTTGCAACACTAAAAAAAACTTTGCAAAAAGGTAACATTAGCAACATTCACTTAAAAAATGTTGCCGAAGCTCAATTTTGTTAAGTAATGGCAATATTCACGTATTAAAATGTTGCGATAGACCCATTTAACAAAATTTAACGACCGAATGTTGCCTTTAATGTGTTGCAAAAGCTATTTTTTGGTGTAGTGATATTACTATATGCTAAGTTTCCATTTAACTTGTGGGGTGAAGTCTTGTTGCATGTTGAATATTTAACAAGACTCCTTCAAAGTTTACAAAGGTTTCTCCTTATGAATTGTGGAAAGGAAGAAAATCAAACATTGGATACTTCAAAAGTATGAAGTTGTCTTGCATATTGTAAAAACACGAGTCCTAAAAGGATCAAGTTGGTCCAAGAGGCATCAAATGCATAGTTATTAGACCTGACCCAGACAAAGTATTGGGTCTCGGGTTACTGGTAGGACCGGTGTGTTAATGGTCGGACCGGTGGACCATTGCATAAAAATCTATTAAAAAAAATTAAAGTATATAAATTTTTTTAGGAAAAATTATATAGTTTTTAAATTATTTTTCACTAATTATTTAGGTCTATAAAATAAAGTTAAATGTTTGACCAGTTTTTTTATAAAAATACTTTTAGAAAACGTATTATGATAAATTGGATACACATTACTTCTTGCATATAATAAATATTGAAGTACTCTACACCTCTAATGGTGAGGAAGTAATTGTTTTACTTAGAGGTCCAAGATTCAATTCTTTGGACCCCCAATATTTTAAAATGTAATTTTGAAAATAGGTCAACCGGCCGAGTTAACTAGGTCAAAATTGCCGGTTAACTCGGTCAAAGCCGAGTTTTGACCGAGTCATGTGCATCTATATTAAATTAATCTACCTGGCCCGAACAAGGGCCCGAGTTACTGATTTTCCAGCCCGACCGGCCGGTCCGGGTCGGGCATTATAATTATGATCAAATATGTCTTTGTCTCTGTTCTAAAAAGTGCGCCTAGGCGCGAAGTGGGATGAAAACGCCTCACTTTGAGGCTAAGCGGTAATCAAGCGGTCAACGGACAATGTTGACCGCTTAATGCGCGACTAAGCGTGCCTAAATGCGCCTAGGCGTAGCAAAGCGCGCTTAGGCGGCTAGGCGTGCTAGGCGCGCTTTCCCCTTGGAGGCCCAATTTTTCCCTCCTAGGCACGCTGTACACGACTCATTTCTTTTGGCCAATGAATAATTACTTAAATATGCTATGCTCCATTAAATGTACTTTTTTTGTTTGTTTATAGATGAAGAAGAAGACATTAAATTAGAGTCCGATAAAGAGTTAGATTAGATAAGATTTAAGCTACAAGTTATCTACGTTAGGTAATTATGATTTTGAAACTTATTTTTATGAAAAAATTATTAAATAAATGCAGTATTTTATAATTTTAGATGTTTGGTATGTATTATTTGAATTGTTGAATTTTTTCACAATGATTAAAAATTTAAAATAAAAAACGCTTTTTTACGCTTAAGTTTCGCCTAGGCTCGCCTAGGCTCCTAAAGCTTGAAACTTGGCCTCCACGCCTAGCCACGCTTTACGCTTTTTAGAACATTGGTCTTTGTTGGATATGCTAGAAATAGCAAATCATATAGATTACTAAATTTAGAGACCAATGTGATAATTGAATCAAATGACGTGAGGTTTTTGAAAATTCAATACCTTCAAATAATAAATTAAGGGAAACTCATAAAGAAATTCATAACTTTAGTGGAACACAAAATGAAACATTTTCTAAAAATGTTAATGAATCTAGTGAGTCTAGAAAAACTAAAAGAATTCGAATAGGAAAGACATTAGGACCGGATAAAATATATTCTCAACTTATTTCACTTTATTTAGTAAAGTAAAAAAAGAAGAATGATGTTAGAACAATACCTTTTGTTCTACATGTGGAAACCGATCCTAAAACCTATAGGGAAGTTATTGCTTCTCATTATAGTATCTTTTGGAAAGATGCAATTAAAGATGAATGATTCAATTATGTCGAACAATACTTGGGAACTTGTTGATTTACCACCCGACTCTAAACCTATCGGTTGTAAATGAGTGTTTAGGAGAAAATATAACGTAGATGGTTCTCTTAAAACTTTTAAAGCTAGATTAATAGCTAAAGGCTATCGACAAAGGGAATGAAATGACTATTTTGATACATATGCACCGATAGCTAGAATAACGTTATTAGAATATTTTTCACATTAGCATCCATGTGTGACTTGTATGTTCATCAAATGGATGTCAAGATGACATTCTTAAATGGGGATCTCGACAATGAGGTTTATATGGAATAACCTAAAGGGTGTGTTCTACCCGAAAATGAACACAAGTTGAGCAAGCTAGTAAAATCACTATATGGTTTAAAACAAGTACCTAAGAGATTGCATGAAAAATTTGACTTGGCAAATATTACATTTGGGCTTATATGTAATAGTGCAGACAAGTGTTTATATTCGAAAGTATGTTATAAATATATTGATTTTGAGCAATCATATGGATTTGATAAAAAAAAAATAAAAAATGAAGAGGTTTTTATCTTCCACAATCAAGATGAAGAATCTTGGACAAGTTGATACCATATTTCGTATCAAAGTTACTAAGAATAGTGCAGGTTACTATTTGTGTCAATCACATTATATCGAGAATATGATAAATAAGTTCAAATCTTTGAACATAAAAGAGTATAATACCTCTTTTAATCTAAGTTCTAAACTTATAAAAAACGATAAAAGAGCTAATGCTCAATTAGAGTATGCAAGTACTATAGGAAATTTTATGCATGCAGTTTAATGAACAAGACAGGACATAGCACTTGCGAATAGTAAACTTAATAGATTTACTAGTAATACGAGTAAGAAACATTGGAAGGTCATTGGGAGATTTATTGGTTATTTAAAGAAAATCGAAAATCTAGGTCTTCAATATTCCAAATTTTTAGCAATATTAGAAGGATTTACTGATGCTAATTGAATATCTAGCACTGGTAATAGTAAATCTACTTTGGGTTTGGTGTTTACTTTTGGAGGAGGTGCAGTTTCTTGGAAATCTAATAAACAGACATGCATAACATATTTAACCATGGAATTTGAATTCGTTGCATTATCAAATACTGGGAAAGAAAGCTAAGTGGCTTAAAGATCTACTATAAGAGATACTTTTGGGACCGAATACATCTTCGATATCTATCATGTGTGATAGTCAAATCACACTAACAAAAGTATACAATGAAAAGTCTAGACATATGAGTTTAAAACATGACTACATAAGGAAATTAATCATGAGTGAAATAGTTTCTCTAAATTACATTAAGTCAATTGAGAACCTAGCGGATCCTTTAATTAAACCTCTTAATATAAATTTAGTAACATCTATTTCGAGTATGATGGAGTTGAAACTCTGGAACTACAAAAAATTATATCCACCAACGACACAACCCTACCTGTCATTACTAAAACAGTAATATATGGATTCAAAGNGGTTTTCTCCTTGAAAACATCTTGAAGAATATTATTCAAAAGATGAAGATGAATCTGTGATAGAGTCTTTTGATCCTTACGTTGTTTCTCCTCCAACGTCCAATTTGAGGGCATCTTATCAAATCTCAACAAAGAATCATTCATATCCATCTGAGAGAGCACTGCTCGTACCTTTATCTATCCTAACAAAAATCTTGTTCAGCGATCCAAAAGTAGAATATCATACTTCAAGGTTGTCATCACAAAAAATCAAACCTCGAACTGAGTTAATGGAACATTGCTTTGTTACCACTTGTTATAAAACAAGGCAATACCAGTTAGCTTTGATATCACTTGTTAGATTCAATAATGGGAGTAATATAATAAGATGAAATTAACAATCAAGTACACCAAGATTTATGTAGGAAAGCACAGGAGAATTTAATATAAGATGAAAGAATACAAGATTCTGTATTTCTAAATTGATACACATGATTTGACATGACATAATACCATTTTGTGAAATATCAAACGATTGATAAATTGCATATGTTTTGAGAAATTGTAATTCATATTAATCAAGATACTTAGTACTCTTCATTGTACTATACTACAATGCGTGATACCAATTAAGTTGGTTTATGCTTGAAAAATCATTGTTGATCTATATGATGACCTTGATCAAATTGTGATCAAATTAAATGTAGTTGATTTGCAGTACATTGTGTACAATTGAAATATATTGTGGATCGACGACCACTATTTTTGAAGGTACTTAAACTTTCACGAAGCATTTGATATAGACATTATCTATTCGATAATGAATTGAACTATGAAAGAGTTGATGAACTCTAAGTTCAAGTATAACTCAAGATGTGGGGGTTAACATTAATGTTTGTGAACTTATATGAGAAAGTTCAAAAGTTGTGGATGCATCTTTACTAGATTGCATATGTATTCCTAATTAAGGAATAGTGGGGGTAACATAGTTTAAAAGTTACATTTCTTATACCTTATAGTCATAAAAGAATGTTTATGAAGTAAAAAAAGGTAGAGAGCCCTTATTTAATTAAGGATGATATACACTAAGTCTAAAGTGGATGTGATGGGTTGAAGGAAATTATGGCGTTTGTTTAGATATGCAAAAAAACAACTAAAATATTTGAAGAATATTCATAAAGTTGAAATGCATTATGATGTTCAATAAAATATTGAATACCCATTATTCTAAAATCCACTAGTAAATATGATTGACTTGGGTAATGTTTAAAAGAAATCTTCCAACAGTAATTGAAAATTGATAAAGCTTTACATAAAGCTAGTGAGAAGCATATGACTTTGTAAAAAGATTTCTTAGTGGGTGACAATGTGTATCTATCAAATGAATCAATTGTTAGCTAGGTATATTTGATGAGATACTAAGTCATCTGTAATAGAAAGTCTAGACATATGAGTCTAAGATATGACTGCATATGAAAATAATCAAGAGTTGAATAATTTTCCTAAATTATGTTAAGTCAATAAAGAACATAGCGGATGCTTTAACTAATCATCTAAATAGAGGTTTAAGTAGTATCTACTTCAGTAGGATTATGTTGAAACTCTTAAACCAAAAGATCCACCAATGATGGCAACCCTACCTGTCATTACTTAAAAATGTAATTTACGGGTTCAAAGGGTAACAACAAATCATTCGATATGTGGAAAGTTTTAGCATTATAAAATCCGCAATAACATATTCCTAATTATATAATACTGGTTGTTACTTAAAGGTAATACTCTTAATGAAGTTTAGTACTAAGTACAATTATCTTTAAAAGTAACAAAGATACTGTGAGAACTTCTCCTAAATGAACTTCGAGGTAGTGTCATCATAATAGAGAGTTAGAGTTTCTCTTTTAAAAGTTCTAGCGCAAGGTCATATTAGCACTAAGTGAATTTGAGGAACTTGCGAACACATGACATGTGTGTGTGCGCGCGCGCGCGCGTGTATTTTCATCGATATCATCACAAGAAATAACTGGTTCAAAACTATCATGCTGCTACCTTTAATTTCGATGATACTTTGTGAGAATTACGCTATGGTTAGATTCGAATTGAAAGATATCTAATCCTTATGCATAAATGTTGCTACCTTGATATGTGTATCATTATATCGTTGAACAAGTGGGGGATTGTTGTAATTTGTTGTTCAACTTGTAATGATAAGTATATTCGATTATACAACTATATGGGTGCTTCGAGCATGTACAAAAACACTGAAAGCAAAATGAGAAAAAAATGAAGAGGATTGTAAAATGGCGTGGGTGACACCCACCCTAGTATTTGGCTAGCCTAGAGTTTTTGGATGGCCTGGGCGATCGGGCAATTTTAACTGGGCATCGCCCAATTCAAAGAAATCTGACAATTAGGTCTTATTTTCTAGTCTGTTTTTAGTGCCTTTTCATGAAAAATCTCATCTTGTCATGAACTAATGAGGTCTTTTCGTGATTTATGAATGGTAATCTATAAAATGAAGATAGATTTCGTTCTTTATTGTAACCAATACAAGAAATCATTCCATGTTGAAAGAGTTATTAAAAAGTCTATATGCATATTCATATACTTAAGTGTTCTTCAAGTTCAAAAGAGAAAATCGAAAGACCCAATAACAATACAATGTTATCCAACAACCAACTATGATTTCAAAACCATTCAAATCTACTTTGGAATGATCAACAATCTCAATTTTCTACTCTTATTATAACCTTAGTTTGTGATTGTTGTCTTCAAAAATTTTGATACACAGTACCAAAAACATCCAACTTGTGACCTCAATTGTTTGGTGGGTTTCAATTAATCAGATTCTGGCTGTGGGAATCAAAGTTACTTACTTCGGCGAGTTCTCTGTAGATTCTCTATTTGTTTAATCGTCACTATTAAAATGGAGAGTTCTATTTGAAATAGAAACATATGCAAATGAATACTTGATTTTAGGAATTTGTGTGTGTGTGTGTGTGTGTTTACTACCCGGCTTTTGAGTGTTTAAACCTTGTTTCTTAAAAAAGAAACAAATATAGTAAACACCTTATAGATGTATTGTTCTCTACAATTAATTCTTAATTTTGACTTAAATTTTAATCAATTTTTTTGCGGTGCCAAACAGGGGCTAAATATAATTTAATCAATATAGAAAAAAATTATTTCGGGTAGGGGGTAGATAACCCAATGGATCCTCCAATGGCCCCACCCCTATTGTAGATATCAAAATAGCTATTGGCCACCATCAAAGGAGGAGAAAGATAATGCCCAAATATCATCCAGCCATTGCTTCAATCAATCACACAAAAATTGTTATTTATATACGAACAATTCTTCTCTAATCCACTACAAAATTTAATGTATGGAAAGCTCCATAATTTAAATAAATAAAAAGAAAGAAAGAAAAAAAGAAAAAATAACATTTTGACTTTGACCATTTGGCCAATCGGAGCTAAGCGTGGATCATGCGAATAATGTATTAAATTCAACATTGTAATCTTATAAGGAATTTTTTGAGCTCCAATTTTGGGATGAATAAATCTTGTAATATTACTTTTTGGAAAAAAAAAAATATGGTTAAAAAGTAGTGAGGTTTTTTAAGTTTGTTGTCAATTATATGTTTATTAGTGAATGACCATTATACCCTTGAACCCTAGTTATTATAATTGTTATTCCTTGCGGTCATATTCTTCTCTATAAATATGGAGCTTTGATTATCAATGAAATACACAAAAAATGTCTGTTAACTTATCTACTTTATTCTCCTTTTCTCTCTATTTTATAATATGTTATCAACACGAAGTTCTAGTCAATTGAGTTAGCAAAATTTATTCATCCTTCTGCTTACAAATTTCTTAGCTACTTAGGTAGAAAAAGTAATTTTTCCTTCAATCAAAGAAAGTCAAGGACCAACAAATTGAGTCTACAAAGAAATTCTTTTTTTCTTCTCAAAGTAAATGTCAGTATTTTCTTGACTTTAAATTGCATGACAAAGCGATATAGTTATTCGATCTGGTCATATCGTTTTAACTATACCAATTTAAGATAATAAATATTTATTTAAATATAATATTTTCCATTTAAAAATTTAGTACAATATTCCAGAAGAATATTATATTATTGTTCTTGAAAAGAAACAATCTAAATCAATATTTCAGAAGAATATTGTAGTATCGCTGGAAAATGAATATTATGTTCGTATTATTTTGTTACTCTTGAAGAAGCACAAATTCACACATACAATATTTAAAATTATATTTTATTGTTATTCTTGAAAAAAAGTATAATATTTGTACATATTATATTCTAGGAGAATTGTTATCAATGTTTTTTTTGAAACATTATTCTTTTTAAACAATATTCTATAGAAATATTGTATTAATATTCCTGGAAATGTATAAACCTTATACATCACAAGGTTCTAAAAAATATTTTATTGTTGCTTACTAAATAAAAGTATGAATCAATATTCTAGAAAAATATTGGATTGATACTCGTGAAAAGACAATGTTGTCTATATTATGGAAGAATTGTGTTATTAATTCGAAATCAAAAAATAAAAATAAAAAATCGCAAAATTTGGACAACCTACAGCAGTTGTGATCGACGTTGATATCTCAGTAACCATAGTTCTGATCGTTGTGAAATTTTAAAAGCAGATTTACATCTCATTGTTCTTCAAATCCAACAGTTAAGATCAAAATTAAACGGTTCATTTGTGAGAAATAACTATGCAAACTGTAGTGAAAATCTTGAATTGATAAAAAGATCGTGAATTATTGGAGAACAAAAGTTTTTCATTTTTTTTTTAAGAATTTGAAATTACTCAATGTTATCTCTATTTCAATTTTTAAATACTATGTCGTTAGTTTTAAAAGAGAAGAACTTTATATTCATTCAATATTCTAGAAGAATATTACATGCATTGTTGCTCATGTAGAGCATACATTCTGATTTTTAAAATATTGTATTATTTAGCTCGAAAGGTAGAAAAAAATTGTTAATATCAATATTTTAGAAAAATATTATATTTATAGTCTTGAAAAGTATATAACTTGTTGTGTTCCTGAATAATCACAACTTAATATGAAAACATTATATTGATGTTTTGGAAGAATTACAGCTCAACTGCATAAATATTCAAGAATGATATTAATTTGATATTCTTAAAGAAATCAAAATTTTATTCAAATCAATATCTTAGATGAATACTGTGTTAGACTCGAGGATTAACTTTATATAATTCCGAATCTGATAAATATGTTAATGCTTATGGAGAAGCATAACTTATATATGAATAA
Source organism: Fraxinus ornus (assembly GCA_903798235.1). Taxonomy (NCBI): domain Eukaryota; kingdom Viridiplantae; phylum Streptophyta; class Magnoliopsida; order Lamiales; family Oleaceae; genus Fraxinus; species Fraxinus ornus. The sequence continues at coordinate 18,300 of CAIGRF010199327.1, read as the reverse complement.
ACCATTATTCTAGAAGAATATTTAGTTATTTAAAAAAAAAAAACGACTTATACATATTAATATTATAAAAAAATATTTTGTTGTTCATAAATAATCATAAATTTTATAACTTTTAATATATTAGAAGAATATAATAATTAATTTAATTTATCAATATTTTAGAATAACATTTTTATATTGCTTATGAACAATCATAACCAATTGTACATCAATATTTCAAAGAATATTGTGTCGTCGCTCTTGAAGAAGTGTGATGCTATATTTAAATAACGTTCTACGGCAACAGTGTATTGATACTTTTGAAAATATGTTGTTGTTCCTAAAGAATACAAATTTATACATACCATTTTTTATTAGGAATTTGATCTCGAAAGAGTAAAAACATTATACAAAAATATTCTTAAGGAATATTCTGTGGTTATATTTGAAGTAACAAATTTATACACTTTAAATAGCATTTTAAATTAAATTGCTTATAAATATGCACAATTTTATTTATATCAGTAATCGAGAACAATATTGCCATGACACTCTAAAAGAGTCAATAATACGTTACGTGGGAGACTAAAATTTTACTATTGATAGTAATTTACTCTTTACTAAATTAAAGAGAAACCTAAAAAGTTCATAACAATGTTTCTTAATCGGTACACTATACTAATATTAGTACGATTAAAATAAATATTGTATTGAATCAGAAGTTCAATAACTAACATTTTCTTGTTTGACATATTCAGTTAGAACATCTTTGGCTTAATAATGATGCAAATGAGAATTCAAATAAAAATTTATTGAAGAATCAAAAGATTCTGCAATCCATTGAATGCACATACAATGCTCATTCTTTATATCATAAATTGGTCATTGATCACTAGTCATACTAGTTTAAGGTTGGGCTAAATCCCTTTAAACTTGGGAATTAATTAGGATGATATATGTGGCTCTGTCATTTTTCATGTTGACCATTTAGATATTATTTGTATTTAATAGATATAATACACATAGTAGACGATTGCATGGTTCTCGTAACCTTAAGTTTACAAAATTACTGTTCAAATTTAATATATGAGCATAATGTTTATAGTATACTTTCAAGACAATGTGTCGTGTTAATGCTAGTGAGCCTAAATCTCAGCATTTTATTAAGTGTTGGTTGGATATCGATAAATAATTTAACACTATTACTTGTTAAACGTATCCAATCAATTTCCTATTTATTACCGAGAACAAAGTTATTTCCATTTCTGTTTGAGGGAATGTTATTAGAATCATGCCAACATCAAGGTTTTCCCATTATATTTAGCTTATGGTCGAGCCCTAGTATTTTCATCTGATTATTTTGATATTGTAATATATATACAATTGACTCACTACAAATGCATTGATATGGAAAGTAAAGAATGCTGAGAATATTTGCGTAGTTTGAACCCTTATGAAATATCTTAAGCACCGGAGGTTATATTTTATAACATGATTTAGTAATTGTCTATTTAACTGAACAATTCTTAGCATTAGGGGGAGGAATTAAGAAGTTGAAAATAATGTACAAATGAATCGTTATATTATCTAGATCATCGCAAAAGACAATTTGAACCAGAAGTTCGAAAGATAATTCATTTAGATGCATGTCGTGAAGATATCATAATAAATTCAACGAAAATATCGATTGAATAAATGAATGACAAAATAAAAGTATGCAATTTTAGCGAAATTGAACTTATTAGAGAAGCATGAAGTTTCTGAACCTATAGTTCAAACACCAAAATTGATATATTTATGCGAAAAATAAATGAGAAAAATAAAGTCCTAACATGTAATGCACAACTCTTAAAGTAATAATTTTTGCCAAGATTGTGGAGGATGTAATCCAAAATCTATATCTATTATCCTGACGATGCATGAAATTTGACATGCGATTGTATCCAACTCATCTGGCATGACATCTATTGTTATCCTTGAAGGATTTTTAATATGTCTGAAACATATAATTCGAGTGATGTTATCATGAGGGGGAGTAAATACACTTTGTACTTTTTTTTACCAAGGTTTTGTCCAATTAGGGTTTTTTAGTAAAGTTTTTAATGAGACAACTTTTGTAACATACTTTTTCCTTCATTAGAATTTTTCCTAATAAGATTTTAACGGAACATATTCTTTGTGTAATGATGTCCATAACCTACAAAATATTTACCTACAAAATAATACTCTTATATATTACAAATTGTATATGATTTTCGAAGAGAGTAACAAAAGAATTTATTTTTCAATGGATCATAATGTGACTATAGACAAATAAAGATTAATATATATTATCTATGAAGACGATATTGCTTGCAGGCTCTGAAAGGACAATATGAAACATGTTTCATTAGAATTGCAATATTGAAGATATTGACATACAAGACATGAATGACTCGATGCAAGAATTTCCGTATATTGAAATCAAGGGAGCAAATGTACTTTTTTTCCTAAGCTCAAGTTTTGTCCTATTGTGTTTTCTGGACAAGGTTTTAACGAGTTAGATATTTGGTAATGTCTCATTCAAGTGAGAGTGTTGTAAATTATATGTTTATTATTGAATAACTATTATATCCCTACAACTATAATTATTATGATTGTTATTTTCCTTGCCCCCATATTTTTCCCTATAAATATGGAGTTTTGGTTCTCAAAGAATACAAAAAAAATACCTATTAACTTTGTTGACATCCGACCTGTAGCCTAATTAAGAGTCTGTTTTGTAACAATTAAAATCCAATTAAAATCCAATTAAAATTGAAAATATGACCGTTATTGGGTCCCACCCGTCTAATAAAATTCAATAATAACGGCTAGTATTTCAATTTTAATCCGATTTTAATCTCTACCAAACAGGCTCTAAATTGTTTGTTAAGTACACTCAGCTTAATCCTAAATTAAGGTCGGATTTATAAGGTCGGCTCGTATTTACGACCGCCGTGGTTTGAGGAAACATAATTATTATAGATTCTTTACACACTGAAAAAATATTCAATCAATTAATTACATTCAGGACTTACGTCAGTGTCCACCTATTCCACCAATCATATGATGTAGCTTCATTCTATCACTGCTTCATTAATTGTTGGGGACCCATTAAAAGGACGGTTTCATGATAACCTGATGGTGCCGACCTCAATAACCAATATGAATATGCCATTAATATATTTTTCAATTCAAACTGTTGATTGACAAGACATGAATATGAAGATACTGGCTCTTCTTTTCCTATAAAAAGGAGCATGGTATCCTTAGAAAAAAAGGAATACCTTCATATTTCAAATATCTCATTTGATAAAAACTCTTGTAATTTATAAGTGATCATCAATAAAAATTCTTATTTACATTCAAAGTTGACATGAATTGGTCCATACACTTTTCAACGTCAACAGTTTGGCGCTAGAGAAAGGGCCCTACCTTGTATAATCAGCCATATTCTCCATAGAAAATTCCCAACAATAAACTTTCATTGATGATTTTTCAGCATCAGGAAACCAATCTCATACCTATCCTAAACAAACCAATATTCTACAAAATATTGGAAGAGGACAAGGTCAAAATGAAGCCGGCGACCCTCAAGTGACCATCATAAGAGAATCTATCGAAAGGTTGATAAATGTAGTCAACAAATTGGAGCGAATCCAAACTCACATTCATCCACTTGATACTGAGGTGGAGTACGACCTCCCACTGAGAGGGCTCTCCACTTTTCAGGAGAAAAATCTTCCAAAGGTCAAACTGAAGAAATCAGGAGTTTTTCCCCAACAGTGGGGCCGATCACTAGGAAAACCAGTAGTGTGTTTGATAGGTTGGGATCTCAGCGCTCCCTAACACCTCGAAATGAATATGCTGAGCCTCGTGAAAACGTCCTTTGGAATAGGCTGAACCTGAAATGAACGCCTTGAAAAAACACATTACTGATCTGGAAGCCAAAAATAAAGGAAGCACGAAGGATTATCTCACTAAACGCCATTCTCCTTTCATTGAAGACATTCTCGCTGAACCTTTGCTTTAAAAATTGAAAATACCACAATTGACTGAATATGAGGGAGAAGGAGATCCCCTTAGTCATTTAGATAAGTACACTTCTTCGATGGAGCTGCAAGGAGCATGTGATGCTATTATGTGTTGTGCTTTTCCATTAACGTTGGGAGATAATGTTCAAATGTGGTTTAGGAGGCTACATCAGAGGTCCATAAGAAATTGGAAAAACCTTGCCATGACATTCCTAGCTCAGTTCATAGGTTCCAAAGCAAGAACTACGACCAAAGAACGTTTGGTAAACAACAAGTAAGGGAAGATCGAGTTGCTTAAAAGTTACCTCAATAGGTTTAACAAACAGTCCATAGTGGTTGAATATCCAATGATACAGCACTCATGGTAGTTCTATATGGGCTAAGGCCTAGAACGAGGTTTTGGTGGTCTGTTCATGAAGATGGACCTCGAACGTATCGCGAGTTCCTCAATCGAGCCGAAAAACATATAAGTGTAGAGGAAGCCACTTAAGATCGGGAGGAAGCCAAGGTGAATCCACATTTTCCTAATCCAACAAAGGAGAAAAAAGTAGATAAAAGGTTCAATCATGAAAAAAGGAAAGACCAGAAGGATAAAGATCATCCTAGGCCTTATCCGGAAAGGTTTTGTGACTATTACCCATTAAACACTACCTTGGAAAATGTTTTCTTGCAAACTGGAGAAAAAAAAAGCGTTTCGTAGACCCCTACATCAGAAAAAGGATCCACCAGGGAAGAACCAAGGAAAGTACTACCGGTATCATAGGTCGACAGGACACAACATAGATGATTGCAGAAATTTGAAGGAAAAGGTCGAGTCTTTAATTTGACGAGGTCATTTACAAGAGTCTGTAGCTAAACCTGAAAAGACGAACCAGGTATGTATTCAACAACCTCGCCAACCTGGGATGGTTCAACAAGGTTAGTCAATTCACCAAGCTCGAAATCCCCCACCTCGAGCTAAGATAAGAATGTTAGTAGGTGGTAATCAGTGTATTGAAGGATCTAGAAGCGTAAAGCACAGACAAGCGTAGGATGCACGCATTTGCCAGAATTATGATGTAAGATGACCAGAGCTTGATACTAGTATTGCATTACTATCAGAATGGTTTGGATTTTCAAAAGAAGAGTCATATGAAATTTACAGGACCAAAGTGATGCACTAGTAATAACCATGTCGGTAGCTAGCATACAAATACATCGAACTCTTGTGGATAATGGGCATTCGATCAATGTGTTGTATTTTCAAACTATAGAACAGATGGGAATCCAAGATCGGTATTTCCAACCATATTCTAGGAAGCTGCAAGGATTTTCTAGGGACCCAATTGAAGCCCAAGGTCAAATTGTTTTTATTATAGAGCTAGGCGAAGTCCCTTGTCAAAGAAGAATTCTAGCGGATTTTGTGCTTGTTGACTTGCCTTCCAATTATTACGCTATATTAGGGAGACCCATATTGTATGAATTATAGGCCACCACTTCAATATATCATTATTGCATAAAGTTTTGTACTCTAAACAGAGTTGGCATAGTATGTGGAAATCAAGTTTAGGCTAGAGGTTGCAATGTTGATTTACCTAGTCCTCATATCCACATGTTGATGAAATAACAAAATAATCGAGCAAAGGAGGCTAGACTAAAGAGACACATCGTACCTGGCCTCTTCGAGATTGGTATTACTGAGAAACACCACAGAAATATAATAGACGAATATCTTTCGTTCGACGATAAAGAAACAGGCCCACACCTTATCTTGGAATCCCAATGGTTTCAATACCCATAGCAAGAATCATCATTCCCAAGTTTTTAGTAGATACAGGGAGTTCTCTCAACATACTCTATACTAACACACTGGAATGGATGGGTATTTAATTAAATTTTCTACAGCCATACTCAAATGTGGCTTTGGGACTTAATGGAGCCCTTACCCAAGCAAAAGGGTTGATTAAGCTTTCTGTTGAAGTTGGTGAAGTTCCACACCAAACTAAGTTGAACGTTGAGTTCGTGGTACTTGATTCCAATACACCTTACGATGCCATCATGGGACATCCCTTGCTATTCAGTCTTATGTCAATTGTGTCCATGTACCACTACTCACTAAATTTTTCTACGCCCCATGGTGTAGGTCAAGTTAAATGAAACATGGACAATGCTGAGAAATGCTAGATGAAGATCCGCCTTGTAAGGAAGGATGAATATATTTTCCAGGAGTTTATATGGCATATCTAATAGAATCCGACTTTGGCTCATTAGACCCATGTCTAAGGGTTAAAGGGAAAAACCTGTGGATGAACTAGACAAAGTGGTGGTTGGACTAGATGATCCACCGAAGGAGCTCATAATAGGCCATAAACTTCGGCCATCCATCCAGGTCAGATAATAGAGTTTCTGCAATAGAATCTTGATGTTTTTGCTTAGAATCATGTAGATATGGAAGGAATCGACTCCAGCATCACTTGCCATAGGCTGGGTATCGACCCTTTGGTGCGACCTAAGCGGCATCGACGCCAGCCTTTAAATTCAGAAAGGTTCAAGTCCCTAAATCACCAAGTGTAAAAGTTTCTTCGCAATGGGTTCATTCATGAAGCAAAATATCCTAAATGGGTTGCTAACCTAGTTCTTGTGAAGTAATGGAGAATGGAGGATGTGCATAGATTTCACTAACCTCAACAAAGCATATCCTAAAGATAGTTTTCCTTTACCAATGATAGATCAGACGGTCGATACAATGACAGGCCATAAATTGCTTAGCTTCTGGATGTATACCTAGGGTATAACCAAATCCCTATGTATGAGCAGGACCAGGAACATACCGCTTTCATTAATGATCGATGTCTTTATTGTTACAAGATGATGCCTTTTGGCCTTAAAAATGTCGGAGCCACTTATCAACGTTTGTTCAATTCCATGTTCGCCAAACAAGTTGGTAGAAACCATGAAAGTGTATGTTGATGACATGCTAGTCAAGAGTGTAGATGCCAGAGATCATCAACAATAGCTTTCTAAGATGTTTGGAATCTTGAGAAAGTATAGGATGAAGCTAAATCCAAACAAATGCACCTTCGATGTGAGCTCTGGAAAATTCTTAGGTCATCTTGTAAATTGTTGAGGAATTGCGGCCAATGCAGAAAAAATATGGGCCATCATTGAAATGTAAGCCCCAACAAAGACGAAGGAAGTTCAAAGCTTAACTGGATGAATAGTTTCCCTTAGCCGCTTTATGTCAAAATCAATTGATCAATGTAAACCATTCTTCGATATCCTGTGAGGAGGGAAGAATTTTGAATGGACCGTTGAATACCAACTCTCATTTGAGAAGCTAAAACAATAATTGGCTCAACCACCGATGTTGTCAAAACCAAAAGCAGGTGAAGTGCTGATCTTATATCTTGCAGTGTCTAAACATGCTATCAATGCTGTCTTAGCTCGAGAAGAAGAAGGAATATAACATTTTGTTTACTATGTTAGTGAAGCCCTCCATGAAGTCGAGCTCTGGTACTCTCCTTTAGAGAAATTGGCCTATATCGTTGTTATGGTTGCAAGGAAGTGGAGACCGTACTTTTTGGATCACCCTATTCAGATCTTAACTAACTATAAAGAAAACCTTACAGAAGCCTGATATTTTAGGACGAATGGTCAAGTTGACAGTGGAGCTTGGACAATTCGACATAATATACAAACAAAGAACCTCTATAAAAGGTCAAGCTCTTGCTGATTTTGTTGTGGAGTTTAGTTCGGAACCACTAGAATTACTCCATCATGACACTCCATGGGAACTTTTTGAAGATGGATCCTCAACCGAAATTCGATCTGGGGCAAGAGTTGTCTTAGTAGGTCCAAATCGCCAGTTATTCTATAAAGCCTTACCATTTGACTTCAAGGCTTCCAATAATGAGGCTAAATACGAAGAGCTAATAGCTGGGGTAAGGATGACAAAAGAGATGAAAATTTCCCATTTGGTAGTCCATAGTGACTCGCAATTGGTGGTCAATCAGATCAATGAGTCCTACCAAACTAAGGAGGAAATGATGAACAACTATAAATTGTTAAGCAAGAACTCGAGAATTTCAAAACTATTTTGGTCAAACAAATTCCCCGAACTTAAAACGGTCATGCTGACGCTTTAGCTCGGCTGGCCACAAGTGAAGGAATAAAAGAGTTTGATAGCATTCTTGTAGGAATGATTACCCATCCTACCATCGAAAGACTAAAAGTTGTCTCCATGATGATTGATCACAAGCCTACATGGATGGATGAAATTAGTTCCTATCTAAGAACGAGGGTACGTCTTGAAGATCCCATTGAAGTAAGAAGACTCTGAATGAGGTCAGCACGCTACATATTAATTGATGATACACGCTCTACAAACAGAGATATTCGGTACCATTGTTAAGATGTTCGAATGAAGAAGAAGTACTTTATACGGAGTATGTGAAAATCATTCCGGAGGACAATCGTTGGCTCATAAAATCATACGTCAAGGATATTTTTGGCCCACTATGAAACATGATACATTAGAATTTGTGAAAAGATGGGATAAATGTCAACGCTTCGCTCCCAACATCAAGCTTCGACCAGAAGAGCAAAACTTTGCAGTGGCTCATTGGCCGTTCTCCAAATAGGGGGTTGATTTAATTGGTCCCATGCCCCTCGAAAAGGGTGGAACGAAGTTCACGATTGTTGTAGTTGATTACTTTACTAAGTGGGTAAAGGCTAAGCTACTTACTAAGATTAGCGTTCAAAAAACCACTAATTCTATATGGAAGTCCATTGTGTGTGAGTTTGGAATACCTCATTCCATCGTAACAGACAATGGAAAGCAATTTGATATACTCGCTTCGCAAACCTTGATAACTTGGCATACATAAGTATTTCTCCATGCCAAACCATCCTCAAGCTAATGGTCAAGTTGAAGTAATCAATAAGACCATCAAGCATACACTAAAGGTAAAACTCGATGCTCTTAAGGGAGGATAGGCTGAGGAACTCCTAGTGTACTATGGTCTTATCGTACTATGCCTAGGAATAATACTGGAAAAACCCCTTTTTCTCTGGCTTTTAGGGTGGAAGCTGTGATCCCATTGGAGGTAGGGATTCCTTCTAATCGAACAGCAATGTACAAAGAGGATGGGATTGAGAAAGCTTTGCTTGGAGAATTGGACCGAATAGAGGAAATTAGGAATGAAGCTGAAATCAGGAATGTCGTATACAAAAAAAAAAAGCAATGCAAAATACTACAATTAGAATGTCATGAAATAGGTATTTGAGGTCGGTACCCTAGTGCAAGTGTTCTAAAAAGTGTAAAGTGGGCTGGCGTGAAGACCAAGTTTCAAGCTTTACAAGCCTAGGCGAAACTTACGTGTAAAAAAATATTTTTATTTTAAGGCCCTGTTTGTTGCACATTTTCGTCCCAATTGTAGAATTTATTGGACCGTTGCCACAGTATTTTCCCTGACATTTGCTGTTCAAGTCTGAGCCATGCAGGAGCTACAATTTACCACAAAGCCCTCGCTGAAACTGCACGACATTCACTTTCCCATTTATCAGCCAGTAAAGGCGAGAGCACCCTCTCTACATCATCCTCGACGCCCACCTCCATTCATCCGCATTCAGGCGAAATAATCACTTATCTAATCTAACTCTTTATCGGATTTCAATTCAATAACTTCTTCTTCATCTAATTCTTCCTCCATATAGTCCGATACAAAATCATGTAGGTTTTATTAAAAAAAAAACCCACATGAGTGGGCTATTGGAGTTTTTGAAATTTGAAGGGATAGTGGGCTACCGAATTTGGGGTGAGAGTTTTATTTCAAAAAGAAAAAGAAAAAAAGTAGGCACCTTTAAAATTTGGGCCTGGGGTGGAGGCGCGCCTAGGAATGACTAGGCGAGCATTAAGCGGTCAACATTGTCATTCACTATTAATATTCGCTTAGGCTCAATGCGAAGCGTTTTCATCACGCTTCCCACCTAGGCGTCGCCTAGGCGCTCTTTTTAGAACACTACCGGTGCTAAGGAAAAGTCTCATTGACACTAGAGAATCTAACTCTGGATCTTTAGGACCTAATTGGGAAGATCCCAACAAAGTAATGATAGTACTACTCAAGGGAGCCTACGAGCTGGAAGATATGGATGGCAGACCTCTGCTGCACCCTTGAAATGCAGAGCACCTTAAGAAGTATTATCAGTGAGAAATGAATGTACTTTGTATTGCAAATCTATAATAAAAGCATGTGTTTTATCTAAAAAATAGCAGAAATATTGTTTCTTAGCTAACCGAGCTAAGGTTGTATGTGCTACAAGACTTAGACAAATTTCCTCTTAAGGAAATTATAAAAGATTCGCTTGTTAGCAAGTTGAGCTAAGGCTGCATGTACTGCAACACTTAGACAAATTTCCTCTTAAGGAAATTATAAAAGTTTTGCTCATTGCAAGCCGAGCAAAGGTTGCATGTGATGCAACACTTAGACAAAATTTCTCTTAAGAAAATTATAAAAGCTTTGTTCGTTAGCAAGTCGAGCTAAGGTTGCATATGCTGCAACACTTAGACAAATTTCCTCTTAATAAAATTATAAAAGCTTTGCTCGTTAGCAAGTCGAGCTAAGGTTGCATGTGTATTTCCTTTTGAGGAAATTATAAAAGCTTTACTTGTTAGCAAGCCGAGCTAAAGTTGCTTGTGCTGCAACATTTAGATAAATTTTCTATTAAGGAAATTATAAAAGCTTTGTTATTAGGAAGTCGAGCTAAGGTTGCATGTGCTACAACACTTAGACAAATTTCATCTTAAGGAAATTATAAAAGCTTTCTCGTTAGCAAGTCGAGCTAAGATTGCATGTGCTGCAACACTTAGACAAATTTCCTCTTAAGGAAATTATAAAAGCTTTACTCGTTAGCAAGCCGAGCTAAGATTGCATGTGCTGCAACACTTAGAAAAATTTTCTCTTAAGGAAATTATAAAAGCTTTGTTCGTTAGCAAGCCGAGCTAAGGTTGCATGTGCTGCAACACTTAGAAAAATTTCCTCTTAAGAAAATTATAAAAGCTTTGCTCGTTAACAAGCCGAGTTAAGGTTGCATGTGCTGCAACACTTAGACAAATTTTATCTTAAGAAAATTATAAAAGCTTTTCTCGTTAGCAAGCTGAGTTAAGATTGCATGTGCTGCAACACTTAGACAACTTAAGGAAATTATAAAATCTTTGTTCGTTAGCAAGTTGAGCTAAGGTTGAATGTGATGCAACACTTAGACAAATTTCCTCTTAAGGAAATTATAAAATCTTTGTTCATTAGCAAAATAAAATTTTTCCTCGTTAGCAAGTTGAGCTAATGTTGTATGTGCTGCAACACTTAGACAAATTTCCTCTTAAGGAAATTATAAAAGCTTTGCTCGTTAGAAAGTTGAGTTAATGTTGCATGTACTGCAACACTTAGACAAGTTTCTATTGTAAGAGTAAACAACATTTTGTGCAAAATAAAAGATGAACTAACATTCATTCATTAATAAAATTAAATAAGAACTTGGGCATCATTCATTTAACAATGTTAAACAAAAAACAATGATAGACGAAAAGCTTTAAATAAATACTAGGGAAGAGGTGGGTTTTGATAAGCTTGAGCATTATCTTCAAGGTCTTGGAACTCCAGCTACTTCATATAGTTTTTGGAGCTCTTTCTTTTGTTCCTTCAAAGACTCCACTAGAAAGGCCGTGTCAAAATCTGGTCTCTCCTTGCCAATGTACTTTACCAACTCTTCCAGGGCCACTATGTAGGCATCCTGAGCTAGAGCGTCGAACTCAAGAGAGGCCCTCCAAACATCCACTGACTTAGAAGTTTTAAGTTCAGCTTCCTCGGCCCTCTTAGTATCCTCTTCAGACCTTTTTACGGCTTCATCAGCCCGAGCTCACTCCTTGTTAGCTCATATCTTCTCCTCTTCAGCTCTCTTTTCTCATTGGCTACTCGTTGAGTAGCCTTCCCCCCTAGAATTTGCAAAGCCCTGTTATCATCCATGTACCTCAACTTCGAGACTGATTTGGCCTCTAGCTCTACCTCCATCTTGTTGAAGCGATCTTCGTAATCCTTCTATTTTTTCTGGGAATCTCACCCTCTTAGCCTCCATATTTTCGAATAAGCTTAAGGCTTTTTTTTTTTCACCTCAAGCATTTTATCTAGCTCGGCTTTTACATGAAAAAAGAAGAGTAGTGTAAGTTAAAAAATGAAAGGAAGAAATTTCAAAGTTAATTAAGTTCGGGTGGAATACCTTATCAGCCACAGACATCATATACAAAATGGATCTCTGGCTGTGGAGCTGAGCTGAGATGATGGCCTCGCCTATGGGCATCTCAGCTAAAAATTGTCCTTCTCTCTCATTCTTGCTTATAGTCATAAGATTGGTAAATTCTCTGAGAGGAGAGTGGAGTGATGCTATGGATTCTCTTGATGGGGATGGAGCTCTCAAAAAATCAAGGAATATGTCAGGTCGGCGGCCCATCAAATTGTCAACATATGGTCTTTGCAAATCTGGGCGTTTTTCTTGTGACCTTGAGGAGCTGGTACTGGCTATTGTAGGGACGGAAGATGGAGTCGGGGTCGACTTCTAGAGAGGTATTTCAGGAGAAAACCTCTTAGGAGCTAAAGCTTAATCTCAACTTCCTCAACCCGCACAATCTCCTAAGGTTGGCTCATGACTTCGACAAGAGCCAACCTCTTTTTGTTTTTGGCAGCAGCTGCTGCTTTTGCTGCTTTGTGTCCCAACATCTCTTGATCTTGATCTAAAACAAAAAAACAATGGATATATGTTAAGTCTGTAATCAAGGTAAATTCTAATTGAAATACTAGTTGAGATACTTACTAGAAGAAGTTGGGATATATGTAAGAGCCCTAGCCGAAGTCGAGGTAGGAGGAAGAGTTTGGAACAACCCCGCTTGAAAGAGGTTGGTATGAGAAATTATAAACTTCCAGGACCTCTACTTCTTTGGAAGAACTCTTACAGTGTCGCTAACTTTTGGGCTGTCGAGGTCAAAGTCGTTTTCTTATAGTCTGCAGGTAAAATCAAATAAATTAAGGATGTGCTTATAACACAAGTGCAAAGAAATATAAAGGTTATGTTCATTTACACAGTGGGTGATAAAGAGTAGGAACTACATTCTCTTTATTCACCTTGGCAAGGTTGAACTGCTACTCCCCTAACACAAAAAAAAACCCATCTTTCCATTTCTTTATTGAGGAAGGAGAATCTAATACTAAAGGACCACACGTCCTAGGCCTAACACTAGCATACCATCAGCCAGTGTTCTTCCCATCCTCTTTAAAGGTGAAAAGAGAGTTAAATTGTGCCACACTCAGCTCAGGATGACCTAACTTAGTCTACAAAATTAAAGTGGCTACAAGTGTTCTCCAACCATTGGGATATAACTGGGTAGGAGCTATTCTCCAAGAACAAAGAAACTTAAGGATATTTCTAGGGAATGGAAGTCTTAACCCTGCATTTAGTACGATAGAATTTAAAGCCATGCATCCTACGGGTGAAGCGCTAGCTCGATCAGACGAGGTAGGAATTATCAATTCTATTGAGCTGGGAATACTATATTTTGCCCTTAAGTTCGCTAACATGTCCCCCGTCACCACTGATCTATATGAATCTGCTTCCCTAACTCATGTGCACTTCCCTCATCCCCCTCATGGGACCCGACCTCTTCTCTCTCAATGTTTTATTCCATATTTTTAAGATGACCTAAATTTTCTAGGTAAATTGTGGAGACTGGGACTGGAGTTAATATCTCTTGATAGTCCGAACTCGCAGAAGATGTGGATGAGGAAGATATTACTTCTTCTATTGGTTACCCCATGAATGAACACTAGATTCGTTCGAACTTACGCAAGTGATTGAGGTGAAAATGCAGTAAAAAGAAAGGTATTTTTTATTAAGGGGAGGTGCGTGACAACTCATCAAAGTAGAATGTGACACCGTCCAATCCATTTATTACTCTAATAATGGTGAACATGGAAAAGCGAGCCAACCACGTCCAAGGTCAGTCCGTTACCTAAGCAAGGATCGACCTGGGGGGTAACTGTTGACATTCGACCTGCGACCTAATTAAATCAATTTGTTAAGTACACTCAGCTTATCATAAATTAAGGTCGGATTTAAAAGGTCAGCTTGTATTTACAACCACCGTGGTTTGAGGGAACACAATGATTATAGATTCATTACACACTGTTAAAACATCCAATCAATTAATTACATTCAGGACTTACGTCAGCGCCCACCTATCCTACCAACCATATGATGTAACTTTGTCCTCTCACTGGTTCATTAATTATTAGGGACTCATTTAAAGGACGGTTTCATGATAACCTGATGGAGCCGACCTCAATAACCAATAGGAATATGTCATTAATATACTTTTTCAGTTCGGTACAGTTGATTGACAAGGCAGGAATATGAAATAAACTGACTCTTCTTTTCCTATTAAAAAGAGCATGGTATCCTTAGAAAAAAAAAAAGGGAACACCTTCATATTTCAAATATCTTCTTTAATAAAAAAATATCTTGTAATTTATAAGTGATCATCGATAAAACTCTTTATTCACATTCAAAGTTGACTTGAATTGATCCATACACTTTTCAACGTCAACAAACTTCTTTACATTCTTCTCATTTTTTCTTTATTTTATAGCGAAGTTTAGAGTAAAATTAAATACTGAGAGAATATATAATTAAAAACAAGTTTAAAAATATGAATTTTTAAATAATAGAATTTAAACACGAACAAATTAATTTCAGAAAGCAACTGCACCACACCACCCATATTACGGTCCAAATACAAGCATCAAATAAAATCGAATTTGACTTTCCGTGAAATTACCAAACCACCCTCGTCGTCTGTCTGAAATCAATTAACCTGGACATATCTTTGCACTCATATCCAATAATTTTCGCGTCTCTTCAAATCCTTTTTAGTTAATTGGGAGATTTTGGAATTTTGTTTTAGTTTAGGTAGTAATTATTACTGGGTTTATTTGATGTTTAATTAACTTAGGGTATAAATCAAATTGGGTTACTTTTTGAAGTATTGGACCTAATTTTCCCAATTTTTAAATAATAGAATTTAAACACGGACAAAATAATTTCAGAAAGCAACTGCACCACACCACCCATATTACGGTCCAAATACAAGCATCCAATCAAATCGAATTTGACTTTCCGTGAAATTACCAAACCACCCTCGTCGTCTGTCTGAAATCAATTAACCTGGACATATCTTTGCACTCATATCCAATAATTTTCGCGTCTCTTCAAATCCTTTTTTCCATTCGGTTTTAGGGAGAGTAAAAATGGGTTCTGTTGGCATGGTATGCATTTCTACAATCTCTGTTTAGGGTTTGTTTTCAATTGTTTATGTATTTGCTAATTGAGATTTTATGGTTAATTTTATTTTCTTATGTCACCTGTTTGTACCAAAATCATCTGAGCTAAATTTTGAACTTTTGACAAAATCGAGAATTTGATTTGATGAATTATCTTGCTTGTGCGTTCTCTATATTTGAGAATGGCATGGAATTTTGTTGGACTAAACTGGACTGATATAATTTTGCTGGAACGATCGATTGCTTTGTCCTTTCTGTGTTTTTTATTTTTATTTCTGTAATTTGCTTAAAACTTTCATGGAAGATTGGAATGAGTTTTCTTTTTCTTTTTTGATCATCGCATCAGATCTCTTTACATTATGTAGCTGCTTTTATTTACAAAGTTTTCCATAGGATAATAATCCAATGGGTCTACCAATTAGGCGTACTTGCATTTTACTTCAGTTCTGAATTATGGAAAAGAAAAATCAGTTCATATGTACAGAAGAAATGTTTTTCAGACGTCCTAATTTGGATGTTATCGATTGAGGATTCTTATTCTGAGCTATTTTTTGGTTTTCTTATGTTAAGACTGAATAATTGTTGTTTATCTGTACGTGTGGAATGGTATTCATGGTGTCTTTGATGAATGTCTTTCTTCTTATAATGTTACTGTAAATAAAGCCAACTATCATTCTCCAATAATTCTAATACTTTTCTCTCTTTTTAACTTTTTCCCTCCTGTACCTTCTGTGAAGCCGTTTGGAAAGGAAAGTTCAACATAAATTTGGTTTGTTGCAGGATGATAGAGAGGAAGTTATACAGGCATGGTATATGGATAAAAGTAATGAAGATCAGAGACTACCCCATCACCGTGACCCCAAGGAATTTGTGTCCTTGGATAGACTTGCTGGTATTTATCGTTAGAAGATGCCATTATAATTACAATTTACAAACAAGTGTTTTATCTGTCATCTTCCAAAATTTCAGAACTTGGAGTGCTCAGCTGGAGATTGGGTGCTGACAATTATGAAACAGATGAAGAGTTGAAGAAGATCCGTGAATCTCGTGGATATTCTTACATGGTATGGTAGACGATAAAATAAAGGGATAATTGAAGTTAGATAGCTGTTTGTAAACCATTTTCAGTCGATATAATTTTCTTGTTTTCCAGTGAAATTAGTGTAATGGGATTAACATCTCTTTTAGGACTTAATTGAGGTTTGCCCCGAAAAATTGCCCAATTATGAGGAGAAGATCAAGAATTTTTTTGAAGAACATCTTCACACAGATGAGGAGATCCGCTATTGTGTTGCAGGGAGCGGTAGGTTTATGATGATGAACATGACTAGATATTTTGCGCTGCTTAATGACCGTGGTAAATAATGTAATTTCTTCATGGTGAAGGTTATTTTGATGTCCGTGATCGTGATGAGGCTTGGATCCGCATCTGGGTGAAGAAAGGAGCAATGATTGTTCTTCCTGCTGGAATATATCACCGATTTACGCTGGATTCAGACAACTACATTAAGGTAAACTTCAAAGGAGCACGCTCCACATTTCTTACACCAAATTGCAGTCATATGTTAAATTATCTGAAGTTTATGCTACTACCTTTTTAGAAGTCTCTATTCACAAAGAAAGAAATTAGAAGAGAAGCAACGAGGTTGCTATGGGAGAGATGATAACGTATACATCTAAATACTGAATTTGTAGTCTTCTAGTCTATGTAACTCAATTCATGTGTGTAGATAGTGCACAGATGTAGACTCATCACTTTCTTATATTGGGTTTATGCTAATATTTTATTAATCTCTCTCTTGTCATTGCCACAACAATGCAACATAGCATGGGAATAAGCACTTTTTAAAACTTGAGCTGCTTTATTTGAGATGCATCGATTGACCATATTATGTCCAGGCAATGAGGCTCTTTGTTGGCGATCCTGTTTGGACTCCGTTCAATCGCCCTCATGATCATCTACCTGCCAGGTATAGTCAAGCTTTCCGGACTTAAATACACCACCCTCACACACCAAAAATTGAAAAACTGGGGAAAACAAATAACAAAAGGAACAGTGGCTGGTTTGATATCCAAAATGCTAAAGCACAAGCATGTGCACACAAGGAAATACAAAATAAATTACAGTCTTGAGGAATAAGATGGTTTCTCTCTGTACAGGAAACAGTACGTTGATACTTTTGTGCAGAAGAATGCTGCTGGTCATGAGGTTGGTGCTGCAGCTTAAACCCCTGCTTTACATTTTAAAACTTGGTAAACTCTTGGGTCCGTGAGCATAAACTTGGTTGTACAGACTTACTGTGATTGTGCAGCTTTAATTGGGCATATGGCGTGCGTGTTATAAAATAAAATAAATATATTTTAAATTGCTGCGGTTTACCAGATACAGAATGTGAAAGTATGTATGGAATTTGTACTCTGAGTAGGACACTTCATATATGGGTACTGTATACAAATATATTGATTAATCCATTGGTTTTATGTCTTGTTTAGTTGTTCCTCTGGCTATGTTGACACATTAGATTGGATAGAACTAGATATAAAATAATTGCATTAAGGATAAGGCGTGTGAGAGAATTTGTATATTCGGTTGAATTTGATGTGGTTTGTACTAAATAGGCCCGCATTACATTAATATTAGTTGCTATGAGATAATATTTATGTCAAGAACGATGCAGGCATTACATCCATAAAAAAATGGCAACTATGGACTTTAAATTAAGCAGGTTATATTTTTATTGCAGTGTTTTATTGTTGTCATTTTCTAATTGTATCAAAGGTTCTCAATTTTTTAACTGCATTCTTACCATAACGTTAGGAGGGCCAAACCTTGTTTGTTAAAATAAAACAAAAAATAACAAATAAAAAGTAGTACAAAACATTTATATCTCATTTTGAAGTAGGTT
>CAIGRF010199314.1:0-37455 GCA_903798235.1 Fraxinus ornus | reverse complement strand
TTTTTTTTTTTTTGAAACATTATCTGTTAAAATGAGGAAAGTTGGTACTTTGTGATGGAGAAATGAAACAAATGAACATAAATTAATATACATTAGTTGAAAACTTAAAAGATAGTAATGCCTTCGTGGAGATATGTCGGTAATTGACAATTATTTTCTGAGCGCTTACAATTCTACTGGTTCAAACTTTAAAATTAGAAGTTAAGGCTTAAGCATATATGCATAATGCATTTTAACTTTTATAGCTGAAGAATCCAAAATCTTAACATTCTCGTTCGGTTAATATCTGTAAGTGGGTTTAAAGTAATGTCTTGCCCTGCAATAAAATGTCTCTCACACAGACACCCCAACTCTTAGAGAACCTAAAATCTCAGTACTCCAAGAAAAATGCACATTATGAAATTTATGAAAAGTTTTTTCAAATGCTTAGAATATATATTTTATCATTGAAGGTGAAGAATGAAACAAAATAGTAAATAAAAAAAAAATCAAATAATTGGGTGGGGGGGGGAGGGGGTCCCTCCCCTCCGCCACTGCTCACGCCTAACACAATCCTACCTCATTCCCATCCCGTGGTTTATCACACCATCTTTCTCCACAGCCATTTTCGAATTAGAATGTCTTATTGCGTGATGAGCAATATTTCACTTTTTTTTTTTAATTATTATTATCTATTTGTTCATAACGTATCCCGCTTCGATTCGTACATGTGAACAAATTTTCCTGAATAGAATCGACAACACATTGAACGCGGCTTTAATTCAAGGTTCATCCCACCATAGACGATTGAGTTTGTTAAATATAATGATCAGTTATTCTTCTTCTATCATCCAATTTCAGATTTTGTATTTGCCCCTTCAGTTTTGGAAAATGATTTATTAGGAAGGTATTTGTCGTTATTAAGTTCTCGCCTCACATAACATTGGAGGGTTGGACATGGGTTGAGTTGGTAGGGGTTGATGAGAATGGGGTGATTCAGTGAATAGCCGGTACATCGATGAATGTTCAAAACTAAAACAAGAATGTTACTTGTCCACGCACACTTAGGGCGCGTTTGATTACAAGCATGAAATTTGTATAGAAAGAAAATAATTTCTAGACAATTCGATTGCCTAAAACTTATTTGCATATAAATAAATAATTAAATATGTTTGATTGATTTATAATTTTCAATCTAAAAAATATTAAACTTATCCATTTTTTATTGATGGGTAGTTGAGAAAAAAAGAAAGAGGGCGACTTACATGGAAATTAAAACCACCTCCCTATGAAGGAAACATTTTCCTTATTTTCAAAAAATATATGGTCACGTGACCAAAAGTAGGAAAATATTTTTCGTGAATAATCAAACAATGTAAAAGTAGGAAATTATGTTGGAAAAAATACATTTTTCATGAAAAATATTAACAATTAAACGCACACATACGTGATGATTTACATATAAATGAGGTGTTAAAAAGAATCAAATTTTTTTTATTTATTTGATTGAAAAAAAAAATTGATTCAATCATATCTCATCTTATGTACATATAACACAATCGAAACTAAAAAGGTATTTCGCATTCAGTAGTGGTGTTAATTGGTCATTGCTTAACTGGGACGTTTTTTGGTACATACCATATGTGCACGACAATCTCGTATAATCGAAGTAAGGGCCTGTTTGGTTCTGATTCTTCAATTCTACAGTAAATCAATTCTCATTTTCAACCACACATTCTTCAATAAAATAATATTTTTCATCACATCAATAATTTTTTCTTCTTTTTTAACCACACATTTCCCATCATATCACTATTCAAAATCAATTCTTCCTCCAAAAAATCCCTACCAAACAAGCTCTAAATGAATATATCGTCCATTGTTAGAAGAAATCAAATAATACGACTTTTCTCGATTGGCGGAATACAGTCTTTCCTTAACGGCCGGCTACAATATTCCTTAAATACCACCATTTTTATTTTTATTTTGGCTTTTCAAATTTAGGGTTCATGGGAGAAGTGGTCAAGGCGGAATCTTGACATCTTCGACCCTTTACACACCCTCCAAAAAAAGGTTCCATGCTCGTATTTTCGCTTTAATTTCTTGGATTCTTCCTTAATAGGGAAATTGAAAACCCTAAAGCTCCTTCAAATCAATAAATCTCTCTTTTCAATCCGGCATTCAGTTGAATTTTCTTCCGATCAGAAATTGGTTTCCGTTCTTGCATTAATCCCTTTTGCTGTTGTTTCGTTTGATCGGAATGTGTTTCCATTTCTGAATCAGGTATGCAGTGCTCCATTAAAATTGGAATTTTTTTCTTCACCATCTTGCATGTTTTTTGCATTCATATGCACCCAGATTATTATACATATGCTTTTATTCAGGTTTTGAAAATCTTAAGTTGTTTCGTTGACTCTAAGATTAAATATGCATTCTCTGAATTTGTATTTATTTAACAAATTATTGATTTATCTAAGGTTTTGAAATTCAGAAATTCACTGCAATCGATGGCTTCAAGGGAATTGATCAATGTTTAGGCATCTCAAATTCCCGTTTCTGTAAATTTTGAGGCTTGAAAGGAAAGTGGAAAGTAAGGAGCAATCCTTGATTTGTAATTGATTTGAGAAAATGTTTTGTATCGAAAATTAATTGATTTGGAACAGGGGTTTCTGTCTGCTTTTGGATTATTTCTTAGCATTTTTCCATTTATAAAGTTTTGTTTTCACAGGATAATTTCCTGTTTTCGAAGCATGAATTAATTAATATCAAAACTAACACGACTTGATGTAGTTGCAAAAGATGTGTCTTGATTAGACTTTTTGGTAGATGTAGTGCTGAATGAATGAAACAGTATAGGATTTGTATAGTTGATTCAAAATTAATACACGTTCTTAACTTTTCTGTTTATAGTTTTTTGTAGTTATTGTATTGTTTTGAAAGAATTACCACTGGGAAATAACTTGTTCAATTGCAACTTATTCTGGCAGATGGAGCAACAGGGGGATTTGGACTCTACGGAATTACAGCATCTAGAATTAGATGTTTCGAAAGTCTTCGATGGAGTCGATGGCTTCCATCAGAAACTGCAATTTTCTTGCAGCTCGACTTGTTCATTCTCAAAGCAAGAACAGAATCAGATGGATGCAGTACAACGATCAAAGACGACAGCTAAACTTTTAAGGCTCATGGTTTTTTATGCAGTGATCATGGTAGTGGAGATTGTTGGAGGTCTGAAAGCCAACAGCCTTGCAATTCTCACTGATGCCGCTCACTTGCTCTCTGACATTGCTGGATTCTCCATTTCTCTCTTCACGGTATGGGTGTCCGGTTGGGAGGCAACACCACAGCAATCCTTTGGATTCAATCGTCTTGAAGTGTTGGGAGCCCTTTTATCTGTGCAGTTGATATGGCTCATCTCTGGAACTTTGATCTACGAAGCAATCAATAGACTCGTTCACAAAAGTGCAAAAGTGAATGGGAATCTCATGTTTGCAGTTGCTGCATTTGGTTTTGTTGTTAACTTTCTCATGGTAGTATGGCTTGGTCATGACCATTCTCATCACTCCCATTCTCACCATCACCATGCTTGTGAGTCCGAAGATCATCATCATAAACCGGAGGAATTATGCGCTGGAAATGAAGAAGAAAGCGTGAAACTGGTAGCTTCATCTACTCATGAGAACGCTGAATTGGTAAACATAAATATACAAGGGGCTTACTTGCATCTCGTGACTGATCTCATTCAATCTGTTGGGGTGATGATTACCGGTTCCATCATATGGCTCAAACCAGAATGGTTAGTGGTTGATCTGCTTTGTACAATCATATTCTCCGTCATTGCTCTATGTACCACCTTCCCCATGCTTAAAAACGTCTTTTCTATTCTGATGGAGAGGGCACCAGCTGAGATTGATATTGCTCGTGTTGAGAATGGCCTTAAACTTATAAGAGGAGTGATTGATGTTCATGACCTTCATGTTTGGGCCATAACAGTTGGAAAGAATGTACTGACTTGTCATGTAGTCATTGAACCTGGAGCCAGTCCAAATGAGATCCTGCGATCCATTAGGGAATACTGTGAAAAAACATTCAAAATTCATCATGTAACCCTACAAATCGAAGATGGGTTATGATAATTGTGCATTCTTTTTTCTTGCTTCTCAATTTTATTTATTTTTTTCTCCATCTAAGGATATTTGTGTTTCTTCTATAAACCTTCTTCCATGCACAGAATAGAATGAATAATATGTATGCCGTAGTGCAATCATAGGAAATTAACACCAACTTAATGACAATCTTGTTGAGTTCAAATCCATATCGAGAAAGAATCGTATGTTGGAGAAACTGCAGGTTTATGATTGGACGCGTATAGTTCCCTTCACAAATGAAATTGAAAATGTTAAGCACGAAAATTTGAGGTATTGCAATGTAGCCAAGGATTACATCATTTCTTTTAGTGGTTTGGTGAGAAGAAGAAAATATAAAATAAAATTTAATGCATTTTCTCTTGCATTTTTGAAGTTATTTTGACAATCATTGAAGGGAAGAAAAGTTATTTTGAGTATAAAACAAGTAATGCTTCTTTCCATTCCAGATGCTTTATGGCTTTCTTTGAGTCGAGCCCAGATTTGGCGTCTCGAACTTGCAATCGCCACAAGACATATTTGACAGTTCGATACGTGCTGTCTTCTTAGCAAATGGGTAGATAACAACACATTTTTTTGACACCTCTGACACATCACACAATGGCATTATCTCATTTTCTAAGAAGAGGTGCTGAAGTATAAAAAATATATTAATGGGATGTTTGTTATGAAAGTGCACGAATTGCATTCAAGTAATAAAGTGAATTTTATTAATCCGAATTGTCGATCCATCGAAAAATATTTACTTTCGATTACACAACTTTAATCAATTTTATTTTAGAAATAAAAACAAATACACAATAAAATTTGATTTTGTTTTGAAAAATAAGGAAAATTAACTTAGAATCTACAAAATAAGAAAACATAAAGATCTTGGGAATTTCGGAGGAAAACGTGGTAAGGATTCGTAGATTTATTTAACTATCGTCTAATTAATTTCTCTACAAGCCATTAACAAATTACTCATTTATGATGTTAGACCCGATTTTTCAAGTTTAACCAATTTCCTCTCTCGATCAAAATTAACCTTAATTGATTGGTTTAACTTACCATATCTTCATGTCGATTAAAACCAAACAACCGCATTATATCTTTGTGAAAATAACTCAATGAGTCACCTAAAATTAAAGGTATATCTCTATTCGCTGTAAGAATCTAGAATTTTTACTATTTGATCTAAAATCCACATCTTCTCTTGAACGATATAGAATTCACTAAACACAATCATCTATTGGCCATATGTATGAAAAATCAATAATAACAATAGTAAAAACACATGAACATAATTAATAAAGCTATTTTAAACTCCAACAATAAATTCCAGCGCTAATATTTAGCCCATGTCATACATATGATTGAAAAAAGAATATTCATGACATTCATTGCAAATTCGGAGAGAGTGGATTAAATGCAAAAGAAGAGAAAGAACCTTTTTTGTTGATTTTTGAAGATGATAAAACCCTTGTTCATGATTTTCCCCCAAAGTTTCTCCAATTTCTTGATTGATTCTCTATGTACTCTAGATTGTATCCCAAAATTCCTAGAAAATATCACCAAGAAAAAGAAAGAAAAAAAAAAAGGAAACTGGAATTAAATGGGCCAATTACACACTTATCATGGGACATGACAATGGATCTCAACTCAATTTTGCCATTTGCAAGATATGTTATAGACTAATATTGATGCAATTAACTTTTGAGATGGAATTGCAGCAAGATTGTTGGAGCTCGGTTTCTACTCTTCAATTGAATCAGATGTATTTGCACGTGACATATTGGTCATGGTGATGATACAGCTTCCAAAGCGGCTGGAAATATTGTAACAGACTGGACTTGATTCTTTCTATGGTCACTTCCAAAACAGGGGAGTGTCGTCTGTATGGAATGTTCGAAAAAGAGGAGACATAAGCTTTTATGAATCTACGGGAGTCTGTTTACATAAAAAATCTCGTCACATAATAGTCCTATTTCAGTAGAAGGTCTACTAAACAAGTATGTATGACCATCAAAATCAATGTCCGACTTCAAACCAACTTGGCATTTGGGGAGTAAAATTCGCTTTCTAGGCCTAAAAGAAGGTCTTTTATGGGGTTTACGTCCTTGTAGTGAGGTATTGCCCTTAGGCTGGCTAAAGGAAATGTAGTAGGAGGTGTTCCATCCGCAAGGATGAAGATTTTTTGTCTGCCTTCGGTGATGCTATTTCTGACGGCGTTGACATTATCACTATATCACTCGGAGGGAATTGAGCATTGGCTCTCCACAAGGATGTCGTTGCTATTTCTCCGTTTCATGTGTTTGAGAAATGGATACTTACTCGCATTCAAGGACAACTACAAAGTTGCATATTGGATACTAACAGTAGCAGCAACCAGCATGAATTGGCAGATTATCAGCAACTTTGCACTTTTTCTTTTTTACTTCTAGCTATTATAGCATTATGATTTTGCTTATTATATGCAGGGTGGTTCTATTAATTCTTTTCGGTTGACCCAAAAGTTTCCTCTGACAGATGGTGATGGTGAGACTCTTGAACAAGAGTTATGTCTCCCACAAAGTTCAAATTTCTCTAGAACCCGAGAAAATTCGTACAAACACTAAAGCATGGTCTTGTCTAGTTTTTGAGCAAGGTCATGTGTCTAATCTGACCGATGGATAGATTTCACTAAGTTGTTATACGACCGAGATTAATATCAGGAGACGACAACATCACAAGAATATGTTAATTATGTTGCATTCTTCGTCAACTTGACACCAAACAAGCCTTTCGAGATTATGTGCGATAGAACAATGACTAATGTATTGCTTCGAATCCTATTATTAGAGTTGAACTGGTGCCTGAGACACCCTCCTTCAAGTCAATGAAAAAACAACGTTTTTTTTTTTGACTAATAATGAAAACTTGCGAGACGATGTGCAAATAGCATCTTCGTCCATATTATGGTCTGTTGGGGCACACATACAATGGATCAATGCCTACGAAATAAACCATCCCAAACATTCTCTTGATAGTTTCTCAAGATAATATTGATAATTAGTCGAAAATTAGCCAGCCACTTGTTTATATCCTTTTGACTACAAAAAAAGAAGGGATCAAGTCAAATAGTTTGGATGTGAAAGGGCATATCCGAATAACTTTTGAATGGTGCAACTGAACTGCCTTATCTATAAATCTTCACATGGCCAAAAGTAATTTGGAACTTCTTTTATCCATAGCTACTTTAAAGTCGAAATCTTACTTTAATATTAAAATTTGACAGTAACGTAAGGTATCTTACGTTATTGTTGATAAATATTCCACCGAATACGTCGTGACTGTAAAATATGAAAATATATAGTGTCAAAAATCAACAATAATTCATTCGACCGAGCTCTATTTGTCTTCAATTTCAAGATTCCGCGGTCACACATTATTCTAGTCAATATTTCCCTATAAATTGTGGCTAACGAGAGATCGAAACACAAATAACATGAGGTAACGTAGTGACTATCAAGAAAAAAATTTGATTTTGAGTGGTATAATTGTGTAAAGCAAACGAGATTCTGGATAGGAATATTCATTCAAAGAACACAAATGGATTTGTTGGGGACACCCACTTATCCATCAAGTTTCAATCTTGAGTCGTGTTACTGGGCCAGGCTTTGGCTCAAAGCCAGGCCCAATGCCACGTGCGCCCACTGTCCCTTGGCGTGACTTTGAGTCTGGCCAAGGGGTATTCCCCCTTCAATCTTTCTTGGACAAAACATGAAAGGAATCTAAGTTCCCTTACAAAAAGTATACCTGTCTACCTTTATTATTTTGCTATAGGTAAAGTTGATGAGGGAGACTAAAGTTAAATGCAATACTACTCTTGTTACATAATTTGACGAGAATATTTTAAAGTTCGGAATTTGTGCAAAAAGAAGAGAAAGAATTTGGTAACACCTTTGAAGAGAATTATACGATTAACAGTTTAAAAATCGAAAATTGACGAATGCATTTTAATCTCTCTCTCTCTCTCTCTCTCTAAAAATGACATTTCCATCTAATTTCCTCAATATTTTATGATGTGTTCAACGGTAATACACGGAGACCTTATTTAATTGAATCTAAAAATTATTACTCATAAATAGTAAAGATATGTAGCGGTATGATTGCTAAGTAAACAATTTTTTCATTGATTTGAGAGATTACAAGTGACGAGGGGTGAAATTTAATACTAATTCAAAACTAAAATTGAAGTCAAGTGATCCAATTAAAATCAACTTAAAATTTTAATGATCAAATTGAGACAAATCAAAGTTTAGTGAAAGCATCACGATTTCGCTAAAAGTTTTAAGTGTCAGCAATGAAATTTACTCAACCGGAATTGACTGAAAAGGAAATATCATGAGAAACTTTACTGAGCTCTGAACAAACCTTTCATGGGTGGACCTTGCCCACCTGGGCTGGCAGCAAAATATGTGCACGAGCCTATATTTCAAGAAAATCTTATCCTCCTCTCCTGTATATAACTCAGGCTTCAGTGTTCTACAACTCCTGTACATTAATCATTATTAATTCAAAGAAAAGAAAAGGAGAGAGTGTGTGTAATGGAAAACAAGAAGCATGTTGGTTCATCTTCGTCATTCACTAACGATCTGTTTGGTGTAAAGGAGACATCCCCATCTTCAGCTTCATCGGGCATTTTCTCCTCAATCTTACAACCTCCATCAAGGGTAAATTTGATTACCCTTTTAATTTCTTTTTGTTGGGTGGTGTGTGTAGCTCTTTAATTTGCGTAATTTCGATGGTAATTGATGTTTTAATTGGATATTATGCATTTGTTCATACTAAGGATAAAAAACTTTGGAAGGTGTCATTCTAGGTTGCTTTTGTTGCCTGTAGTAAATGAATTTTGATGAAATTCAAGTATTTTCCATGCAATTAGATGGGAGAAAGGTGTTCGCAGAATAAACTTGAAAACAGCTCGATCCTGGTAGCTGAGCAGAGAAAGCATTATTCATAGAAGAAACCCGCATTTGTTGCCAATTCCTAGTTTTTCCTGCATAAGAACATTAAAATATGGGGGGGGGGGGGGGGGGGGGGGTCGGGGTCCGACTTAGGCTAAGTCGTCGGAATTTCGTAGGCAGCCATTTTTGCAAAGTGTATACATATCAGCTTTTTAGGCCTTCAATGAAAAAAATGTAACGCATATCAGCTTAATTTTTTAGATGGGATGGTTCAACAAGTTCAACGATTTTAGAAGTTTGGATGTATGTAACAAGGTCCTTTTTCGGTTTCTTAGAATTGAGGTTTTCAAATTGGAATTAGGAATAATCCTATTCAATTGTGTAGGTTGAATTAAACTTTTATAAAATCTAATTCTGATAATCCCATTTCCATGCATCCAACACCATGAGTCAACGCAAATGGTTGTTTGATAATGCTGATTATTCAGTTTTAAGAAACTCTCTGTCACCACTCTTGTGAAAATTTGGTGTTATTTATTGAAATTACTTGTTAGATAGTTAATATATAGAAAACATTACATTTAATGGGAATGAGAGCATACTTTTTTGCGTATTACAATTTGTGTTTGGCCTTTCTGAGTACCTATTTCAAAGAGGAAATCATTTTACATTTGTAAATTATCTAACTATGAACAGGTTGGCACTAATAACTTCTCGAGTCCTGAGCTCATTGGCGCAGTGCAAAAGCAGTTGTCTGGGAGTCAGGCAAGAAACAGCGAAATTTATGGTGAGGCATAAAACTCAGTTTCTTTTTTCTTTTACTATGGTGACAACTAGATCTTTTCATACAGAATTTGGATATGTTTAATATGAATAAACATGGATTGGCTGACTTATCTAAGTAACCCCTGCCTGCTGATTCTCAGACTACAGAAAAACTGTTGTTGATGTGTGAATTCGTATATAACCAAACCCTCTCTCTTAAAGTCTAATGTAAAATAAATGATATTGAGAAGAAATTGAGACTTTATCGTCCTGAGGCGTAAGTCCATCTGGTAAGATGTTTGAAAGAGCGCAACTATGTGTAATCTCACTATCATTTTCATTCAGTGCTTCATGCATGTATTGCTATTAAAATTCACAACAAATTTAGCTCTTTAAAACTTCTTACTTTATGAATTTCTCTCCCCCATCCTACACGGGACCAGTGGTATGATGGTGGAGAACTCTAAAGCATAGTTGTTTGACTAGCAGGTTCAGCTATTTTGATAAGGTGGATCACAAGTCCATTGATAACATGTAAAATCTTGTTTCACATGCCCTAAATAATAAAATTATATCCCCTGGTTTAAATACAGCAGTAATTTTTTGATGATCTTAGCTTAAATGGTAACTGGTGACGTGGTTATTTTACCCATTGACTTCTTTTATACTCAAGTCAGTTAAATAACATTCTGTAGATTATTGCTAATTGTTCCATTGAGAAATTTAGAAACCACTGCCTTTAAATCTTACATGCATTAGAATTATAATCCCAACGATTTTCCATTGACTTGCAGGTGATATGATTAAGAATAAGGAAGATGTAACCAATTGCATATCTAACAAAGAAAGACGTTCGATCTTTCAGGAAAGAGCCGAACCCTGCCCTCTGAGTTCTTCTATTTACTATGGTGGGCTAGAAGATATGTATATTCAGTCTTCGAGTGCTCAAATATCAGAATCGTATCCAAACGTGAGTTCTTTTTCTTGAAATCATTGTTTGCAATTACATTTGATATGTAAATTAACAAAACTAACAAATGAGTTAGATCAGTACAAGAAAGATGGAGGGCAAGATGATCCTAGTGGAAACAATTCACAAGGTGCCTCCAGAGGAAATTGGTGGCAAGGTAAAATTGTTTTGTTGTCAATTGCAGTGTGAACTATTCGTAGAGCCGTATGTATGAAACTGAAATCTCCATGGTTACTGTTTTGCAGGGTCACTTTATTATTAGTGCTCTGCCTCTGATACCCAAGGCATGTGAATCCATCTATATTGTTTCAGGTACGACGATATCCCATGTCATTTCATGGTCCTTTGAGAAATACCTTTTTCCCCAACTTGTTGCGTGCTTATTTGCTTTGCTTGATCTGAAGCACTATTGGTTCTGAGCATATTTACACGTTATTTTCTCTGACAACCCTTTCTGGAACTGGCTTTCTTAATTTCTTTAAATTATTTACTCTTCTTAGTTTTCAGTTTATATATATATATATTATATTTATTTATTTTTTTTTTGGATCCTGTAGGGTAGGGGCAGTTATATTCAGTTGTTTCTATACGACCTCGGTTCTTTATAATGATCTCGATGATTTTAGACTGTAAAGCTTTGATAAATTTCATGTTATGGATGTTATTTTCATACACTAGGACATGTACATTCACAGGGCCGACCAAGCAATTTTTTTGTTATTTCTTTGTGGGAGGTGGAGCTGGAGAATGGCTTTTAGTGACTGAGTTACGAAATTGAGGAATACCTGAAATTATTACGTTCTGGTTTCAGTTGAAATGGACTTATTCTTTTTGTGATCAATGATTTTCCTTAAAAAAAACTCTTACCATAATCTTCTTTTATGTTCCTCAAAAGATCTTTCCAACCAAAGGGAAAAAAGAAAAAGGTCGGAAAGTAAGAAATCAATGCATTTTATGTACTAAAATTGAATAATCATAATACTTCATAATTGGACCAACATGATGTTTCCAAATATATAATATCTACTTCTTCCCTGACATTCAATTATTGTAATACTTCATATTTGGACCAACAGATTTTCCAACATAATTGTAATACTTCATATTTGTTCTTGCACTGCAGGGATTCGTTAAGCATTGGATCCGTCTGATATAGATTTGGCATCTGAAAATTAGTACACGTAGCCTTTTGTGGCAGAACTTGGAGTTTTTGTCACGGGGTCTCCCAATCTTGTATATCATGCTGATTTCGAACCGTCAGATTATGTGAAATTCTTGTTCCTAAATATATAAATGTGCCAAAAAATTCTATAATAATTAGATTCTGTTGATGGCTGTCTTTCTTTACAGATGAAACTTATCGAATTCATATATGTTTTCATGTTTTTTCAATAATGCAAAGTACTGACTGACATCTCTCTCTTAACCATGCATTTTGAGGGAGTTTAGTTTGTTTTGCACCTACAACATACAGTAATCTTGGCTGGAGATGCACAGAAATAGCCTTTCATAAGCTGCAGCCATTTTGGTGGCTGTAAATAGTTGCAAACCCCTATTCCTGGCTAATTCGCCCTTGTGCTTCAGAACGCCTCTTCCATCTTTCCACACCTCGTACAGAGTTTTCTTCAACGAAACTACTGTAGGAGGAAATGTATAGCCAACATCTTTGCTAACAATCACGGACTGAGTAATACTCGCCAGTTTCGTTGCCATTATTGTCTTGCCTGAGAGCATTGCTTCCAACAAGGTATGATCTAAACCCTGTGCTCGAAGTGTTGGATTTACGAATATATCAATTGCATTGTAAAACCTTGCCAATTGACTCTGTTCCAAAGGCCCTAAAATCAGTAAATTCGAGCCGAGTTGTTTATATCTAGCACCCCATGGACCATCTCCAGCTACCAGAACAATAACACTATCCCGAAAAGTTGAATTTTCACTGAAAATCTGTCTTAGAGCTTCAAACATTAATGGATGACCCTTATCCTTCACCAACCTCCCTGCCATGCCTAAAATTAGTGACTTGGACTCTGGAATACCAAATTTCGACTTAAAGTCTTTGCCCTTGGAAATGTCTAGCTTGAAAATCTCCTCACCGACACCATTCAGAATAATGTGGACGCGTTCTTCAGGTATCATGTAGACCCTTTTTAGTATATCCCCGACGTGATCACTTGTGGCAACGTGGTGAGCATAATGTGGAAAAAACTTTATCTCTTCCACAACCTTGACTACTCTTTCAGTAAAAGCATAGGACTGTGGTTCTTCAGGAGCTCTTATAAGTTCCTGAATAATATCGGAATGTATAGATTCATATGCAATTCCGTGCCAACTGACGGCTAAATTAGACAGATTCCGGGATCTGGTGTGCATAAGTCCCACGCTTTCAGTGTGGATCACATCGAAGGGCTGTCCAGTCGAGTTCAGTACTTGAAATTGCTTCCATATCAGAGCTTGGTCAAGATAGCCAGCAGGTGTTGGTTTAGAGAGGTGAAAATACACATTATCCATCGTGGTTAAGTTAGACGATGAAGTCGTGAAGATATGGAGCTCGTGGCCTCGCTTTGCAAGAGCCAGGTGAAGAGTCAAGGCGTGTCGCTCAAGCCCTCCAGCCTGGTGTTTACTTGGCCATTTCTTGACAAAGAGAGCAATTTTAAGAAATCTCGGTGGTGGTTGGGACGGAAAGATGAGATGATTCAACGCAGATGGAAATGTTAGGATGTTGACTTTATCTAATTGTGGTCGACTTTCTTTCACTTCCCTAGTTTGAACAGAAAAGCAAGACCAGTATAGGAATGAAATGGATGACAAGGAAGAGACTAAGAGAAGGGTGTAGCAACAGTACCGGAAACTGAAATATGGGACCATCGCAGACTCAACCGCAAAGTCCAACCCCGTTGCTATTCCTCACCCTTCCGTCCCTCCGATCAAGTAGGATCCCGGTGGTGGATCAGAGAGGAAGGCAGCCCTCATCCAGCGTTGCACATGGTTTACACTGTTTATTACCAGTTTATCACTATAGGGCAAGGCGTTAAGTACACTTCAAATATTATAACATCATCTTGCAATAAACTAAAGATTTCAACTATAGACTGTAAACTACTCAACTGTCATCAAAGGATTCAAAGCCACATTTAAATATTTGGGAAATATTAATTTATGTTTTGATGGCAGCGGAATTGAAAAGAACAGAAGCATAAGATCGACTACCTTGTTGATTCGCAATGAGTAGATAAATGATCACAAATTGGAAGAATTCTAATATATTATCACTTCTATCCAGAAATGGGTTAAATACATCAGTGGCCACCCAACTTTAAACTTTGTGTCGGCATGGCCACTTAACTTGATTTTGTTTCACCATGGCCATTAAATTTTATATTTAGTGTCACCATGGCAACCCAACTTGATTTTGTTTCACCATGGCCATCCAATTTCATATAACGTTTCATTATGGCTACCCAATTTCATATAACATTTCACCATGGCCACTCGACTTCTTTTTACCATTTTCATTAATTTTAGAAGGGGTAAACGGTAAATTTGCATTATATATACAAAATAAATTTAAAAAAATTAAAATAAAAACTTATTTAGGCCATGTTTGGTACATATTAAAATCAAATTTTAATTTAAGTCAAAGTCAAACAATCAATATTAACATTTAACCACATCTTTCATGGGTCCCACAACTTTTAATTGTAAAAACTTTTTTAAAATAAATTTTTATTTTAAATTATTTTTCTAAGTAACCTTTTTTAAAAATAAATTTTTATTTTATTTTATTGTTTTAATTAACTTTTTTAAGATGATGTTTGGTGGAGATTAAAGTTAGATTTTTAGTAGATTGTAATTGAAGTTTTTGAAATGTGTGGTTGAAAAGCTGTGGGACCCATGAAAGATGTGGTTAAATATTAATATTGATTATTTGACTTTGACTTAAATTAAAATCTGATTTTAATCTGTACCAAACATGACCTAAATAAGTTTTATTTTATTTTATTTTTTAAATAAGTTTTTATTTTAATTTTTTAAAATTTATTTTGTATCTGTAATGCAAATTTACCGTTTTACCCCTTCTAAAATTAATGAAAATGGTACAAAGAAGTCGAGTGGTCATAGCGAAATGTTATATGAAATTTAGTGGCCATAATGAAACGTTATATGAAATTGGATGGCCATGGTGAAACAAAATCAAGTGTGGTGGCCATGGTGACACTAAATATAAAATTCAGTGGCCATGGTGAAACAAATTCAAGTTAAGTGGCCATGCAGACACAAAGTTTAAAGTTGGGTGGCCACCGGTGTATTTAACCCTCCAGAAATAGTAATAAACTCGAAAAACACAACGAACTTCAATACTGAAAAGTGACAAATATGTGAGATGCTACATAATTTTTTTTTAATAAGAGCAAATACAAAGAAAATGAAAAAGAATCGTGATTGCATGTCGACGCTCTGAACAGGAGTAATGATATTTATAGTTAACGACTATAGTAATTCTCCTATATGAAAGCTTTTTATTTGAAGCATTATTTTGTTGTAATTCTGTTACTTCAAATAACAAATTAATGTCTCAGATAACAAGTTGTCAACTACTGCAATCACTAACCATGTGTTAAGCTAAAATTAAGTAAAATTAGACCTGGACATGATATATATAGACCTTGTTTAATAGATTAAAATCGGATCTTTAATATATTATGATAAAAAGTCGATGAAATATATATTTTTAAAAAAAATTAGATTCAATGTAATATGCAGTAATTAATTATTGATTTTGACTTTTTTTACACTTGAAATTCAAAGAATTATGTCATTTGTACATCACTTTTTTACATCATGATTGATATCATCAATGTTGTCAAGAATTGATTGGATAAAAATACTGTTTTATATTTAAACTGTCCAATAATATAATGACAAGTGGCAAAGATGGTGTAAACTATAATGTACACTAAAGGTCCGTTTGATTGCAATAGTGAAATTTGGGTGGAAAGAAAATGAATTTCAGGGAAATGAATTGTCTAGAATTGTTTTCATGGGAATTGTCAATTAATTGTGTTTGATTGATATAATTTTTCACGTGGAAAATATTGAAATTTTGAATTTTTTTGTGTTCGTTTGACTTTGTTTTAATGAAAATTATCAATTTAAGGAATATAATTTGTTTTCATTGCAAAAAAAAGAAGTAGCGTGGAAAACAAAATCTCACCAAATTGGTAGAAATTGATTTTCCTCAAAATCATAGAATTGGAACCGTGTGAGGCAAAAGATGGAAAATGAATTGTCAATATAATTTTTCAATCAAACATGACTTTTGGTGGAAGACAGAATTTCATTTCCAAATTCAATGGAAAAATTGTCAAATCAAACATGGCCTAAACATATTCAAACTCAAATTGAAATTGAACTACCAACTAGCGGATACCCATTGGAAGAACATGACACCTACCCCCTTAATTGTCTCTTCGACTCTTCCCAAATGCAGCTGTATCTGCTGTCTTTTCTTCTAATTTCTCATTTGCCATTACTTATTCTCTTACGGCTTGAGTGTTGAGATCGGTTTTAAGGTTTCATTTCAGAGATAATGTCACTTGTTAATTTACTGAATTGACTACGTATACATCATATTCTACGTCAAATTTGTTATCATGTGAATGGCTAGATTTTTATGCATTAATTTTTTCAATCAATGATCAGATTAAGATTTCCTACACATAGGCGTGTGATGTCAAAGAAGCCGTCAACAGACATTACAATAAGCATAATTCGTATTGATATCTTCCCCCTTACCCGTTATTTCAAAACACTTTTTTCTACATATTCATTTTCAATCACACGTTAAAACGATAAAATGTTCTATATGTAAACTCAAAACTTTTTCATACATTTAACCACGCATTCTCCAAAAAAAATATATTCAAAAAAATGTTTTTCAAAAAAAAAATGGTCACCAAACAAGGCCTAAAAATTGTGTTAAAAAGTTATATTTTAAGCCGTTGAATGGTAATCATTCAATGGACTATTTTAGCAATATCTATAATTGGGACTTTTTGACAACTAATTCTAGGTCCCAAATGATTCATTGAATCGAATCCAACTCAAAAGGCGACACACTTCCATAAAAAATGTATTAAAAAGAGAGTGAGGGAGGCTTACTCTTCGCTTTTTTCATTAAATTCGTGTTTGACAATCATTATTTGGAGAAAACGATGGTTTAAATAGTAATTTTTACAAGAATATATGGTTAAAAAATAAAATTGGGTTTACATACAAGGG
Organism: Fraxinus ornus; assembly: GCA_903798235.1. Taxonomy (NCBI): domain Eukaryota; kingdom Viridiplantae; phylum Streptophyta; class Magnoliopsida; order Lamiales; family Oleaceae; genus Fraxinus; species Fraxinus ornus. Next base: position 20,386 of record CAIGRF010199314.1, on the reverse strand, counting down.
CGGACGCAGGACTTTAAAGTTAGGGGGCACAATCGAACTTGCAAAGAAGTTGAGAGAAATTTTACGTCCAAAGAAATCATACCCCATGTAATTTTACATCCAAAGATTTACATGGAATATAACTTTTTTGGATGTAAAATTTCAAAATTTTTTGATGTCATATTTCATATAAAATTTCTTAATAAAATGATGAAAATTACATTGAGAAATTTGTATCGCAAAAATAATAAATGTTAATGAAATAATTGAATGCGAGTTGGACGTCTTTATTTAAAACTCACGTTTAACGTATTTTTAACTAATTTCGATATTTGTTTGGAGTATTCGATACATCTATAATATAGTTCTCGAAATAAGTTTCAAGATGACATAAGCAATTTGTAGATTCGATTAGCGTAAGATTGTCGGATAATTTTTCAAATTAGCATATTATCGAAATTCGAATTTATTTTTCCCCCTGTTTGGTGGAGATAAAATTACATTTTTAGTAAATTTTGATAAAAGTTAAATAACTATGGATTTCATGAAAATATGTTATTAAAATTAATCATTAACTTTGATTTAGATTAAAATTTAGATTTCAATCGATACCAAACATGATTTTATAAAATAAAATAAAAAACCTGAAAAGTTAGGGAGCACGTGCACTCCCCTGGGGTACGCCAGTGTTTACGTACATAATATTTTATTGTGTGAATATGTTATTGAAAATGAGTGAAAAAAATAAGAATTTTCGAAAAATAGTTGTCAAAAGAGGGCTAAATAAATAACTGATTTTTCATTTCTTCAACTAGTGCCGATGCAAATGCACAAAAAAATTATGAGAACAATTAAAAGAGTACAATATATCCGTTCTTTTCACTATACAAATTGAGAGTTTGATTTTACATAGGTGTGTTTGAGCCACATTATTTTGGAAGAATGTATTCTGGAATAGTAGGTTGATAGAGTATGTGTGGTTGAAAAAGAAAAAAAAATTATTAATGTGACGGAAAATATTATTTTATTGAAAAATGTGTAGTTAAACATGAGTAGAAGAATGAAAATGAAAATTTTAATGTGTACTAAACATGGACTATTTGGAAGGGAAATGATGCTGTACACCGGGGTTGACACCCTCACAAGAGGGGGGCCCATGAAAAAAAAAATCGTGGGCCCCCTTTTGTGAGGAGTTTGTACACCGAGGTGTTACCCTGGTGTGCAAGTAGCATGACCCAATTTGGAATCATCGAAACATCAAAAGTCCTCTCCACCTATTCATGTTATTGTATTCGTTATTTATTGCTACATGAGTCGAGATATCTCAATTTGATCGTCCGAAATCTCTAAGCATTTGTTTGATTTTCATTTTTCTCTCTCTTTTTATTAACTACACATTATTTAATTATTAACCACATTATTCTACATATTATTTAGGGTGTGTTCAGTAGAGATTAAAATCAGATTAGAATTGAAAAATTAATCGTTATTGTTGACTTTTATTAGAAGAGTGGGACCCAATAACAACCATAATTTTAATTTTAATTGAATTTTAATCTATACCAAACTAGCTCTTAATAAAATAATATTACACGCAATAACACATCAATCTTTGTTAATAAATATTAAAAATCATTTCAAAAGGAGATATTCCTTAAAATCGCGTTAGTATCTTCCTATTAACTAACAACAACTTATCCAGATGAGTAAAAAAATTAACGGCGGGAGATCTAGCCCTACGGTGAATCTGACTGCACATAAATTGGAATCTTCATAACGTCAAAAATTCCACTGCGGCCAGATTCTACCAGATTCCTCTTGCTCCTATTCCCCCCCACCCCCAACTCGTTCGAACTCAGTTGAGACGGCAAAATCTCGATATATTTAGCTCATAAGCACTTGAATATGGCTTCTGAATTCACTGAGAAGAAGAAGAAGTTGCTTTACTCTGATTTGTTCAAAGGCCATCAAAGTATGGCATCAAGTCCGAGTACTGAATCCGTTTTAGGTTCTTCGTCTGCTTTGAGTTCACCATTTGGTTCTGAGCTCGACTCTACCGAGACTTCTGGAAGCGAAGATGAAGATTTCATTGCGGAGTTGACACGTCAGATGGCTGAGCATCTGCTTCAGGAAGATGGAGATAACTCACTTTCCGACTGCGTTTCTGATGAATCTAAGGTATGTTGAACTGAATTTCCTTTTTTTTTTTATTATTTATTACCATCGCGAAATTTTATTTACTAATTATTGGATTTATTATCAGTTGAAAAACCAAGCTACAGTAAGAGAACAAGGCCGTAATTCTCGGGGAAGACGAGTCAGGAGGAGCGAGTCAACTCAGAAGAAACCACTTTATCAAACTGAGCAGCAATTCAAAGGGGTGAACTGGGGAAATGGGCATTATTATGGGTCGGGTATGAGGGCAGTATTTCTGGGTGGATCTGGATCGAGTAACGGGTCTTGTGGAACAGGTGTTTTCTTGCCGCGTGGATCCAACGTCCCAGCCGAGCACAAAAAGAGATCAGGTAATTCCTTAATTTTCAATATCGTCCTTCAACTGTTTCAAATGTGAGACTTCGACCCTTGAATTATATTACTAGAAAGGTGCGGAGTTAGGAGAACAAAAAAATTTATACTTATCTGATAACTTTCATTAATTTTTTTTATATTAAAATAATTAATTGCGCTTGTGGCAGCCCTTCCTCCACCCCCAAGTCTAGAACCTTAGGACGTTAAATGATTCAATATTGGTCAATTGGAATCAATAATACTCTCGAATTTGTTCGTTGAATAATGGTACTTTGCTATAAACTACGTGACATAATGATTGACATAATTTTCGTTCGCAAGATGTGATTTAGAGTCCGTTCAACAGAGAATAAAATCGAATTAAAATTGAAAAATTAATCGTTGTTGTTGACTATTATTAGACGAGTGTGACTCAATAACGATTATATTTTCAATTTTAATTGGATTTCAATCTCTAACGAACGGGCTTTTAATTAAAAAAAATGATTGTGTTTTAAATAGTCAAACGATAAATTGCTACGTGGCATTATATCAGAATTATGTCAACAATTATGTATATGTAGCATGATTGCCATAGTTTATTTCGTATTGCACAAATCTTAGTCAATGATTAGCTTAAATTGTGTATCTTGTTTGGCCTTGATTGAGTTGGGCCATTGATAGCGTGTTTCTCTTAAACTCCACGGGTTACATCTAAAGAGTAAAGCTTTTGTTTTATTTGAATTTAAGCCACTTGTTTGACACGTTCTTTAAAAATACATTCTTTCAAAATTAATTTTCAGCGGTACATTCTTGAATAAATTTATATCACATCAATAATTTTTCCTTACTTTTTAACCACATATTTCTCATTATATCACTATTTAAAATACATTATTTTCCCAATAATATTCATCAAACATACCCTAAGAGTAAAGTCATTTTAACTTTATTAATATATTTAGTTCATGTTTGGTACACATTAAAATTTTCATTTTCATTATTCCACTCATTTTCAACAACGCATTTTTCAATAAAATAATATTTTCTATCATATTAATAATTTTTCTTTCTTTTTCAATCACACATTCTCCATCAATCTACTATTTCAGAATACATTCTTCCAAAATAATATGGGTCAAAACACACCCTTAATTATTAAATGAAAATCTTGAGTAGACACTTATTGCATTTATAAATGGAAGCAAAAAAAGTCAAAAGGAGAAGCGTAAATTTCTCACCTAAATATTATTGTTGGTCATGTGACGTGGAATTTTTCAAGAGATCTATTAAAGCCCATTGCCTTGGTAATGAAATCTAAATATCGTTATTATCTTAATATTTTGATATGGGATATGATGAATGGAATCTTGTTTGGTCGGATCTCAATTATTGGCTTTATTGTAGTAGGGTCCTTTTAAACAGTGAAATTTAAGCATTATCATGAACATGAAAGGTACTCGGCAATTTAGCCTCTGTTTGAGCCACGTCATTTTTGTCATTCATATTTTTCTACTCATTTTTAATTACACGTTCATTAATAAAATAATATTTTTCATAACATCAATAAATTTTTCTTCATTTTCAATCACATATTCCTCATCACATCAACAGTAAAAATGCATTCTTACTACCAAAATGTGCACCAAACAAGCTCTTAGATTGTTATTTATCCCGTCTGGGCTTTATTTTTTAAAAAATTCATTTTTAAAAAATTAATTTTCAATCATATATTCTTCTATAAAATAATTTTACACGTAAATTTAAAACATTTCTTATTTTTTAAAAACATGTTCTCCAAAAAAAAAAATCATTTTTTCAACACATTTTCTCCCAAAATGGGAGGTCAATCAGGGTCTTATAATTGGAATGACTTGTACTTATTTATACGTATATTATTTTGACATTTATCAGGAGCTTGTTCGACGGTGCTCATACCTGCAAGAGTATTGCAAGCTTTGGAACTTCATTTTAATAGGTCAACGATGTCAAGAGACTCTACCGATCAGCACTCTTCACAAAACTCAAATGGTACTTTTCCCTCTTTTGTGTGTGTTAATATTTATAATGCATTGAGATATACTCTCTCAAACTTCTTGTTCTCTTGATTGTCACCTCCAATACATTTTTGAAACATTGTCACGTCATCATTTCTTAACATGTAGGAAGATGCATAGGTGTAATGTGCTGATGCGTCGAAAAATGTGTTAATGTCTTCCCATTTGTTAAGAAGATTATGTATTAACATGTCAAAAATACATCAAATCTAGACACAGGGACAATAGGAGCCCTTTCCAGCTCAATGACCACCCAATCCAACTTATCTATTACAAAAATCAATTCATGAATGTGACATTGTAGTATTATTGTACCCTGATGACAATTATGAACAACATACTTACAGTATTATTGTGGTTTCAGATGTACATGTAAATGATTCTTCAGATACTAATGGAGGAGAAGCACAATTGATCGAAAAACAGTCGGGAAACGAGAATGAGGAAACGCTATTACCGCAAGAATGGACCTACTGACTCGACTAATACTCCCTTTGCGCAGAATTGTTCGTGCCACCCACCTTCAACCATCAACTGTATGTACAAATTTGAAGTTCGTATGTATGTATGTCTTCATGTCGATCCGTTAGATGTCAATATACGTAGGCGACAAATATAAAACGTAAAAAATTTGTTGGTCAAATAGGGGAATCTTCACAATAATAATAATTAGTGAGCTTGTAAATTCCTCCCCCCCCCCCCTCATTTCATGATGTTATATGTAATGGTCATGTAAGGATGGAAGTTTATTTGGTTTTTAATAAAAGGTTTCGGTGTGACATTTGATTTGACAATCTTTCTTGCCTTTACTTATTATTATTAAGATTATTTTCCTATTTTTAGTTAGATGGGAGTATTGCTTTAAATTGAAGAATTTGTCTTTTAGTCCAGTTTGGTACACATTAATATTTTCATTTTCATTTTCATTCTTTTACTCATTTTTAACCACACATTCTTCAATAAAATAATATTTTTCATCACGTCAATAACTTTTTCCTTCTTTTTCAAATTATATNAAAATAATGTGGCTCAAACACACCCTTAAATATTTATAATAGCAATTAATAAAATTTACATAATTTTAAAAATACAGTAATTCATCTGATGGAGTATGTTCATAGCTCTATTCGTCCACAATTTAAGCCCCCGTTTGGCTCTCATTATTTCTCATTAAATTATAATTTATTTTTCTCTCTTTTTATCAATCACACATTCTCTAATAAAATAATATGACACGTAAATTCAAAAAAAAAATTCCTTCTTTTTTAATCACACATTCTCCAAAAAAATTACCATTCATCTCATTATAATTTGAAATAAAGGAGGCCAAATGGGCACAAAATATTGTATCCATGACATGATTAAAGTTGCATATTTATCTGAAAACAGTAACTAATGGAGGATTGGGACATTAATTTTAGTAACTAGACTAACATACTGACAAACAATGAAAGTAAACTAACATTTTCTTAAAAAAATATTCGTGTGCGCTCTTGTTCTTCTTCTACAAGGTTTCCATGGTAAAGTCTAACGTCAAACTCTAGCTTGACAAATTAAGACGAGTTCCCAAATTTGTACTTGCATGTTTAGGGCGCTCGATGAGTGGAGAGAAAGGAATAAAAAATGTATTTTTCAATAAAAAAAATCACGAACTAAAGTAAACGTTTTAAAGATGTCTTCTATAGTCGAGCTTGGTCAATTACGACCATCCACATATACTCGATGGGAGATTCAATGTTCCCATGGACAAAGATGATCCGATGCAATTAATTAAAATGTGTCCTACATACCATGATTTACTTGATATATGTGATGCACCCACATTAATTATGAAACATTGTTTCGATTAGTCTTGATCAAAATGTCACCCTTCAAAGACAAATTTATTGCCCATAGTACTTTTATTATATTGTGGATCGATTAAGATATTTATTCATACAAAATATTTTGGTCATGTCCAATTGACCCTTGCACTTTTGGTCTAAAGCCAAGTTCGTCCTCGTGCTTGGAATATTATTCAAATTAGCCCTTAATCAATTTACTCGATTTATTTATTTATCGAAGTCCATGTAATTCTAGTAAAACTTATCGTATTTCAGTCGAAAGCAACGGGCTCAGTATATAATAACACGATAAAGGCATCTAATAAATCAACAAACAATGAAAATATCACGAATTGCTAGTGGATAAAGCTCTTCAGAGAACTAATGACGATGACAATATTTGAAAACAAATAGCCTAACGACGTGGGCCATATAACTACTTAGATTGAGCTTGAAAATTACACGCTACTCATTCCTGTCTTGTATGATGAATAAAGACAGCGAAATGATAGATCAAGTTGGGATATGTAACGTTCATGTAGGGATTAAATTTTTGTTGGTTTTTAATAAAAGTTTTCGGTGTGACATTTGACAATATCTCTTGCCGTCATTGATTATTATGAGCTTGTTTGGTAGAGATTAAAATTGAAAAATTAGTCGTTATTGTTGACTTTTATTAGACGGGTGAGATCCAATAATGACTATATTTTCAATTTTAATTGTTACCAAACAGATTCTATATTCAAATATATATATATATATATATAAACTATAGTTAAACTACATTCTTTTTCCTTTTTCCCTCATTCTTTGAGGGACCGTTTGATTGAAAGAATGAAATTTGGAGGAAAGAAAATTAATTTCAGTGAACTAAATTGCCTAAAACTTGTTTTAGTGGAAATTGTCAATTAATTATATTTGATTAATATAATTTTTCACTTGGAAAATATTGAAAGTTTTGATTTTTTGATGTTCGTTTGGCTTCGTTTTTCATGGAAATTATTCATTAAAAGGATAAATTTGTTACAATTGGGGATAAAATTTGTTTCCATTATCAAGAAAAATTTTAAAAAAAAGAGTTGCCCAGAAAAGTTTTTTCAACCAAATCCATGGAAAAAACTTTTTCTCAAAAATCAAGAAAATGTGGAAAATTAATTCCATGAAAAATTTAGTCAATCAAACATGTTAAAATATGGAAATGAAATTTAATTTTCATTTTCCATGGAAAATATAGTCCAATCAGATTCAAACAGGGTCTAAGATTAATTTCCTATTTTTAGTTAGATGGGAGTCTTGCTTTAAATTGAAGAATTTGTCTTTTAAATATATGTAACACTGATAAATAAAAAATTTATAATTTTAAAAATACAGTAATTCATCCGATGGAGTATGCTGAGATAAAATGGAGCATCCACGACATGATTAAAGTGGCATATTTACCTGAAACGGTAACTAAAGAGGATTTGGACATTAATTTTAGTAACCAGACTAACACACGACAAACAATGGAAGTAAACTAGCATTTTTTTTTAGGAAAAAGATCGTTTGTGGGCTCTTATTCTTCCACTACAAGGTTTCCACATCATGTGATGTCGAACTCTAGCTAGACAAACTAAGATGATAAGACGAATTCCTCAATTAGTTTCTCGAGTTATTGTGGAGAAAGGCATAAAAAATGTATTTTCCGATTGAAAGAATCACAAATCACACAAGTAAGATGTTCAAAAGATATCTTCTATAGTCGAGTTTGGTCGAGTACAACCATCGATTTATGCTCGACGTGAGATTCAATGTTTAGATGGACAAACATGACCTAATACATTAATTAAGATGTGTCCTACTTACCATGATATACATGATATATGGTTGATGCACCCAAAGTGATTATGAAACTCCGTTTTGATTATTTTTTATTAAAATGTCACCATTCAAAGACAAATTTATTGCTCATAGTACTTTTATTATAACTAGTCAACGTTGAACGTAGGGGCGAATCCAGCGTTCTACTTCAGCTAGGGCGGACACGTTGACTATCGGCCGTTGGTCGTTGACTGATGACCGAAGAACATTGGGAACAAAGTTTGTCCCACAAATAAAGTAAAAGTGAAAAAGCAGGCGATTTCTCTATTTATATTATGTAAACTATTAAACTACCCATTTTAAGAGTTTAGAAGACTAATTTAAACTGTCTTCAACCCGTCCATTCGAAGCCAATTTACTTTTCATGAAAGCCAATGTTCATATGGACGACCGCAAAACTTGAATTCTGGCCTCAAACTATCTCGTCTAAAAATTCAGGTAGTAGTAGAATTCACAAATTTATTCATTTAGACTGCCAATAGAACTCACTATGAAGCTTTATTAGAAGATAATCAAAGTAGAGGAAATTCAAAGAATAAACAAAAAGCGCCCTAAATTTCTGGAAATTGGCAAGTAGGTACAGCAGTATCATTTTGAAATTAATAACAGTCTACTATGGTACTCGTATTTGTTCATAATTATTATCAAATGATAAAATTACTTACATAATGATATGAAAGTATTATAATTCCAACAATACCCAAAGTATTTGTTGAGTTTAAAACTAACAAAGAAAATAAAACTTGATTAATGAAACAAATTTTATCCATTTTGAACACACACTACTAATTAAAATAATACCCACAATGGACTCTCCCTCTCTCCCTCCCTCCCTCCTGCATTATACTTCTCACTTTTCAGTTCTTTGTTTCTCTCCTCACCGTTTTTTTCCCTCTCTCTGCTTTCACACACACAGATATATATGTGTGTGCCTCCCTTTCTCTATCCCTCTGCTCTCCTTCACACACGCAGATATATATATATATATATATATATATATATAATTAACGAAGTCGATGGCTGATCTTTTTAGTATGTCGGTGGTTTTTGGTTCAGCCAAATTCTGGATTTTTATATATAATTAACGAAGTCGGTGGCTGATCTTTTTAGTATGTCGGTGGTTTTTGGTTCAGCCAAATTCTGGATTTTTCCTTCAATTGGCGGTGGACAACAACATTCCAGTTTCTTCTACTTATGTCAGCAGCCATGGAATCTTCTAGACGCAACAACGTTAATTGTAGACTCCATTGTTAGTATCAATTTCTCACCATTTCAAGCGCCTACCTTCTTCATTTCTCCACGGCGGTCGTCGATCGGCGACTAACTTTCTGAAGCTCTCGGCAGATCCAGCACGGACGGCCGCAGGGACTGGCCGGTGCCGGATCCGTCACTGGTTGAACGTGCGTTGCACATTATTATAAATGTATTATAAGTATTATAAAAGTAATATTTGAATATGTGTGAATATTAATTAATTTAGAATTAATATCGAGAATGTATATGTGTTGATGAATGTTAAATCATTTATTTAATTTTCAATTAAGACTTGTTCAGTAGAGATTAAAATCAAATTAAATTTGAAAATATAGCTATTATTGAATCCCACTAATCTAATAAAAATCAACAATAATGACTAATTTTTCAATTTTAATCAGATTTTAATCTCTACCGAACGGGGCCTAAGTAAAATTGGATGTTATTAACATACATGGACGTGAATAGTGAAACGTATTCTTTAATGTGCAATTATAATTAACTTATAATTAGAATTAATAATATTGAAATGCATAAACAAAGATGAATATTAATAAAAGAATGTGAATACTAATTATTTGAGAATTAATTTACAGAATTTATACATTAATGAAAGCACACATGCCAAATGAATTGGTCAAATGTACATGTATTTATTCATAAGTATTTTAGCCATGCCCAGTGGACCCTTGCGCTTTTGGTTTAAAGCCAAGTTCATCCCCATACTTAGAATATTATTCTAATTAACCCTTAATCAATTTGCTCAATTTATTTATCGAAGTCAATATAACTCAAGTTAAATTTATCGTATTTCAATCCAAAATAATGAGCACGACATATAAATAACAAGATAAATGCAACTAATACATCACCAACGTTGAGAATATTAAAAACTACTAGTGGATAAAGTCATTTAGAGATCTAAATTAATCTACTCAGTCTGGGCAAGGGCTCGGTCACTGTTTCCTAGTCCGACCGGTCGGTTCAGGTTGGATTTTATAACTGTGATATTTACTACTCGATCTTTAAAAAAAGACTGGGATGCATATAATTAATAAGATATCTGTGACCAAATTGCGACCTTGCGACCGACAGATAAATTGTGACTTATAAAATTTTTTATTCAAAATAATTTGTAACCAATTAATTTGACAATAAGTGACTAATAAATAAATTATGACCTATAATTATGTACACGTGACCACTAATTGTATAATTATGAATTTATTGTATTTAAATAATAAATAGTTTTAATTAATTAGCTAAATACCTGATTTTTGCAACTTTTAAACTTGAAACCCGGTGAAACTTAAAACCTGATCCATGAATTTTCCCCCATAAAAATTGCAACAAATACTAGATCATGGTGGAAGTAGTTACATCGATTTTCTGTCTATGTAAACAGACATCTAGGCATATATTACAAAAATGAAATTGTATTTTCCTATTCAGTAAAATATTTTACTCATTTTATATATTTTTTGGAGTACACTTGAGATTTCTGAAAACCATTTGTGATTGCTGCACAATTGGTTTATTTGATCGTTGTATTCTGGATGTGATTGTCCACAGAGATCGCAACAATTATCGACGGACAATTTCACTTTAGGATATCGTGCTGTCATGAGACTCGATCAGTTAATAAGTTTTATTTCTACACTTTACTATATTGCAACTAGTAATAATTCTAACAATAGATGTCATTGAATTAAGTTTATATTATTCAATTTGTAATTACCTTGTTAACGATGTATAAAATCAAATTTACTCCATCAACATTAATAGATGTCATCGAATCACATTCTAGTTTAGATTTATGTTAAATTAACAAGTTACACGAGCATCTTAATGTTGTTAGAGCGTGTTTGGCCGTACTTTCAAATTACTTATTTTGTTAAATATAAATTTTAAAATTGTACATTTAACTAATAAAATTTATTCTTTGGGAAAAAAGTAAATCTTAATTTAGTTTCTAGCCCTTAGGCCATCTCCAATGGAGACACCAAAATACAAAAATGCACCAAAAAAAAATTGTTGTTGTTATTATTATGTGCATTTATAATAGATTTAATCACGTAATCAATAATAATTAAGAAATGAATAAAAATATAAGCACTCGATAAATTTAAAAAGATAACAAATACGATTATTTTAAATTATGACAAAAATGTCACAACGCCTACTTAAATACGTCCCTCTGAAATCGTTCAAGGAAAATAATACAATAAACAAGTCAATAATTTAGTAATCTGGTAATCAATAAGTTATTAAAAAAATTTAAATTTTTGTTAACTAAATGTAATTATTTATTAATTAATGTAATAATAAAATAAAAAATTAAATAATTTGTGAGATAAATATATTGATAATAGCTAAAAATGGAAAAAGAAAATAAAAAACCCAAAACCCAAAATAAAAGAAAGGGGCATAGACTTGTGAGCCAAAACCCAAAAAGCTCTCTCTTCGCATCAGTGCCTCCGTTCTCATCACTGTCTGCCAAAGCATGGTAATCTCTATTTTTTTTTTTCTCTCTATGAATGTATATATTCTAATTTTTAATGGATGGCGATCTACTACGATGTCATTTCTTACGAATTTGATTCTGTACATTCAATTTTAGAAGATCAAAAAAATACGGCATGATTATTTTTGGTTGAGAAAATTAGAAATTGCGGGTTTATTTCGAAAGCTGGCAATTACAAAAAATAAATGAATCTTGTGATTAAGCCTAATTAATTTTTGTCTCTCTATTTGAATGCCGATAGATTGTCTAAAAGGATCTTCAAGGATTTTCATGGTTAAATAATTGATAGATCGTCAAACTTTGTCGCTTTCTATATGTACATTACGTTTATGTGCATATATTCAGACGTAGATGCGTGATTCAGTACTGTTGAGGGATGGGTGGGGATTTAGATGTTAAATAAAAGGAATAGAGAAACTGAAAATGTTAAGTGTAGGTAAAATTCGAACTTGAATAATTGTGTGCAAAAGTTTTTTTATTGTAAATGGAAATATTTCTCGCATAACTTACTTTGTTGGTAGCACTGAGTCTGAGTGAAATGTACTGTAATTTTAAGTTTATAACCACGTCAATTTTATTTCAACAGTCTGAATTAATGACCCTTTGAGGCTCATATCTAATATCCGTAAATTGTAAAGAAAAATAAGCAATATCAGTTATGTATAAGGTGTAGAAGGGAAGCAAATTAATCAGACAGACAGTTCAGTCCGTCTCTGGATTAATTGAAAAGTTTTGCTGATATCAAGTTTCAGTGGGGCAGTTAAATCCTGTCTGTGGTCATGTTTTAGAAGAGCAACTGTGGGATTGTAAGGTTGGCTCACAATAATACTGTTCAATGCATCTTTGAAATTCTACTGCACAACAAAAGGTTTCATTGCTCCAGTTCATGTGTAGTTCATTTATTGTGGTATGGTTGTGCAGGTGTATATACTTATGTAATTTGCATATTCTGTTTGGATTGTCAAACAATAGAGTTTAGAGTTATAATTCTGTCCGTGTTCTCAGCCATATACTATCTGACCCTTTGTAATCTTTCGTATATTTTCATTAGGTGCGCTTACAACCTGATCCCTTCCTCAATGAACTCACTAACATGTTTGAGCGGACTAGTGAGAAGGGCTCTGTTTGGGTTACACTCAAGCACTGTAATTTCCCTCTATTAACTTTCTAAATGGTTTTTAACCGCTTGATAAATTCCCTCTTGATAAGAAAATGTTCAGACAGAATGCTGTTTGGTTGAATATTATTCAAAATCTTGATTGTGCCTTTTTTAATCACTTGCAGCTTCAGACAAGTCTAAGGTACAGAGGAATAAGTTGAAGGCATCTGGGGAAAAGATTGAGTACAGATGCCTCGTTCGAGCAACCGATGGCAAGAAGACCATATCCACTCTGGTAAGTATTCCAGCATTTATTTTCTTAATGCTTTCTGAATTGAATTGGTTTGTAAAGCTCTCCTTCCCCACCCCCAGGGTTTTGGGACATCTTCTATTCATGCTAGTGGGGAGTATCTCATGCTGACATTCTTTAAGCTCTATTTCATTTAAGCTATGATGCACCAACACGGTTACGTGGTGTCGGACATGCCGACTTGCTATTTTTTTAAAAAGTACTGAAACGGCATGCCATCGACACAATGATTAAATTCTTTAAAATTCTTCATTTATATTGTATAAATTTAGTTTTATATTTGTTACTAATTTTCTTATTGAAATCTTTTAAATAAGAGTATCTATTTTTTATTTAATAATAACTTTGAGTTAAAAATATATACGGATAAAGAAAGAAAAAATGATCATGGAGTGTCCGAGGAGTGTCGAGTCGTATCTGGACATGGACATGCATATGTTGTGCAATTATGTTTCACAGGGGTGGAACATTATTATGCTATAGTTTTTAATTAGAAGTTCCCTTCATATTGTATTTATTTTCATGTGCTAGTATTTTCTTATTCTGGCAAATTTGGGTTAGTTTGAGGAATTGCTACACAATTGTTGTTCTCATAGGCTACGTCGGTTGAGCCATCATTTCATTCAGTTCCACCTAGACAAGATTTAGGGAGAGGAGTGTATTAGTTGTGGGATTTGATGGATAAAGAAAGAAATGTGGACAACTAGTGGCATTCATGCCCAAAGCCTTCTTGCACTTAACCCTAGTTTTAAGATTTTAATTTGAAATGCGGAAATGAGGGTTTTAAGATATATGTGTGATCATGTTATAATGGATAAGATAAGAAATATGAAAATATGTCACCAAATGCACGTGGAATCATGAGAATAAATTAATGGAATGCCAGTTTAGGTGGTTGAGACTGTGTTTTGTAGATCTAAAGATATTCTCATTAATAAGACTGAAATTGTCTCGGTAGAAGAAGTCAAAAGGAGGGGTAGCATGTTTTAGTTGCAAATGATCTACAACTAAATCGTTATAAAATAATAATGTTGGAACAAGAAAAATTATTACTTTAGAGGGGATATTAAGTTATCTGATAGATTACATAGTCATTTCTAGTCAGCACTAAAAAAGTGATTTATGTCGAGCACCTCTTCAATTATCCTAATGAAAATAATATGATGATTGAATAACCAACTAACGAAGATATTATTCAAGAGCTATGGAATATGGCTATTGATGAAGATCATGATTTAAACGATAGCTATGTTTTACCAATTGTTTGTCGAAAATAAGTCTTTCAAATATCGTAAACTTAAATAATGTCTAAAAATGAGAAAAGTAAACCAAATGTGCTACATACATTGCAAAAAATTAAGGATGAAGTTGAGTTCAGTTTGAGTACAAAGAAAAAGCAAACAACTTTAGATGCATATTTTCAGAACAAATGGAATTGAAAAAATATGAGTTCCAAGTGAAAAATTTCTTAATATGTCTTAAAATTTACGTATTTAATCAATTATTAATTGCATTTTTGTTGGGCCTAAAGGGTTTTAAATAAAATTATTATGTTATGCATTTATTGATTTTATTAATTAAATTATACATGCTCGAGTCAGAATCGAGAAATTTTTGTAGTTGCTTTAGGTCTTCCAGCAGTTCTAGCGTGAATCAAATGAAGCGGTGGATAAAGATTCATTAGCCAGACTCTATATTGTGAAAATGGCTTAGTTTGTTGTTGCTGACGTAATGATAGTTCGTGACAAAACTACATCCACTTTCTAATCATGCATCTGTAATTAGTCTGTTCTACTACTCTACATGGCATTACAGTGGTAAGATGTATGCGTTGATTATCTGTTGGGTTTTTTACTTTTGAGAAGATCGAATAAACTTCTCTGCGAATAGGGAGGAGCAAGCAGAAAGATCATGAAGGAATTCACTGGTTGAGCTTCAGACAGGATAGGAAGAGCTTTGATGGTATTTAAATAGTATTTTATGAATCTGGAGGTGTGAGAAGTACATAAACTTCTTACCCTGAACACAGACTCAGCAGGACTATCCTTTAGTGAAGTTATATTAATCAATCACACTGCTCTCTGCTAGAGTTTTCACAAGAATGCCTTAGCAATCAAACAGAGATGGTCAATAATTCATGATGCATAACTGCAGAAGCTGAGGCATAAAGAGAGACTTTTTTCTGTGGAAAAACCCCCAGGTACAGGTGGGGGTTTCACAGGGGCCTGCCAGGCCTCTCACAGCCTGGCGGGCCCCACATGTTTTAAAAAAGGAAAAAAAACCCACCCCCTCCCCCCTATGTGTCTTGCCTGTAAACCATCCACCCCCCCCTTTTCCTGTACGTGTAGCATATCTCTTTTTCTGTAGGGCATCTTGTCGTGTTCGTTTAAAGTATGTTAATGGTTTTAAGGTTCTGAGTTCATCTAACTAGGGAAAAATTATACACGGTGTATGTACTACAAGTTGAAAAATATGCCAGGGAAATTATGAGTCCTTCCCTTTTGGAAAAATATACCTTTTCGCTCTAAATGCCACCTACTAAGTTCTGGATTTCAATTTATAAGAATTTCTCGATTCTGTTCTACTTGAATTGTTTCCACCTTAGTGAGACGATTTTCTCTCATTAGTTCTGTTATAAAATTTTTAATTATCTTGCTTAAGATTTTTAGACAATTGGGTTTGTTCTTTTGAAGCCAAAAAGATTTATTTACGCATCTGATACATGAAAAGTGTAGAATGTTTTGATACACCATTATTTCCTTTAGAAATGTTACCTTCTCTAATCCTACTTTTGGAACTAGCAAACTGTGCTGCTTACCATTTAGGATGCTTTAAAGATGTTATACGTAGATTGACGAATGGAGAAAATTATACACGTGGCTTAAAAATGATACAAGAGGAATAATGTCTTGTTTATGACTACTGGATTATTGTAGTGGTTTGGCTATTGGGCGATGATAGAAACACCACAGACACCGGTCTCCTATCCACTTATACAATATGACATGTTGCTGGTACAATATGACCAAAGTGTTGAAGTACCATAGCCAGGAAATCAAATGCCTATCCCCAGATTATACAAACCCATTGTTTTTTTTTTATTTCTTGTAATGGACTATTTTTACAAAATGTTGGTGAATTTCTGTTTTACATTTTATATTTCTCGCATGCCAAATTTATAACAGTCTTCGTAGATTCTACATATTCACTAATCACTTGTAACATTGCTCTGTTTTTAGTTGACAACGTAATTGATTTTCATGGCGATCCTGTCATTTCTATATCCGTTTACTTCTCAGGTCACGTGATGCTATGTAATTTGTTTCATACATCAAGTGCATGTAGAATTTGTTTCATACATCAAGTGCATCTACATGCACGCCTACGTTGATTTATGTTTTGTTTACTGTATCCATATTGTTTGCAACAATTAGGAGGTAATTACTTTCTGGAACTGCTATGTGATTCCCTCGACCTGATTAGCATGTCTTTGTTTGATTTGATAACAGGTCGGTCCGAAAGATCAGCAGCGCTTTCAAGCTAGCTATGCAACTATCTTGAAAGCTCGGATGACTGCATTAAAGAAGAGGGAGAGGAAAGACAAGAGAAAGACAGCAGATTCCGATAAGAAAGAGGATTCAAAAATTTGTTCTACAGCTTCTAAGACTACAAATTGAACTAGATTCCCTTGTGTAGTTCTTATAGTCTTGTTTCTTTCAATTAGCCGTAGATTTGTATGATCTTTACATTTTGTAGTTGATTCTACAATTGTTTTGTAACTTCGAGTTGGCCAAAAAGGTTTTCTTGACTTTAGATAATGAACATTTGGTTGAAAGATAAAGAAATCCATTTTCTTTTGTTCCTCCAAATATTTTGACGAATTTTTTTATTTCGTATTCATATATGCATTCGCATATCTAATATGGTTGAACCAAATGCAGGACCTGATGTAGTGCATAACCTCTGCTTATTCTTTAGTTCTTGTATAGTAGATATGTTGTACAGGTCGAAGATCCACGGGATACCAAGATTGCAGTATACATGATTATATTATGCATCAACTTTTTTATGTGAAAAAGTTGTTATAATTTGAGTTTTGATTGAAAGTTTTACCATATAATTGGAGTTGGGAATACTGTGTTGCATTTCAACTGTTAAACTCTTGTGCATATTTTGCGAGCAAATAAGTGAGGCAGAATCACAATTTTTTTCATTTCTCACAACCCTCGATCAAAAAATTGACAGAACTCCAGCTAGACTTCCCCGAATTATACCAATGATACATGGAAAGAAATGTGTAGTTTAAAGAATGAAGTAATGGAAATCTACAATACATAGGCATAGTGAACCTCTTCTAATGTGAAGGTTGAAGATGGATGAAAGTTGAGTGGTGATGTTTACTCTTCATCGTCTTCAAGGCCGGGTACGTACTCCAAACTAACGTCGAATATAACTGGACTATATGCAGCCACTCGTGGCCTTCCCGGAGCTGATGTGAGGCCTTTTGGAAAAGCTAACTGATCAAACAGAAAGAAGGGTGTGAAACTTTTTGTTAGTGACAATGGAATTCCACATTTCCTCTCCATTTACTCGTCAAGAATGTCTTTTTAAGTAACTTTTTTTGCCCAATACATTTCTACTTGATAAAATTTCTTCATTATTTTAAGTTTGAAAACTTACTTTTCTAGAAACAACTTACCAAAAAAGTATTTTCACCTTTTCTTAAGATTAGCCAAACATGCTCCAAAATGGTTTAAGCTCAGCCAAGAGAACAGAATGATATTGGCAACTTATGCACAGGAGCATGTCCACACTAAGCCCCTGTTTGATGGGCATTATTTTTGAGAAAATTGAGTTTTGAATAGTGATTTTTTGGAGAATGTATGATTAAAAAATAGTGAAAAACTTTGAGTTTACGTACAAAATATTTTATTATGTAAATGAGTACAAGAATGAAAGAATTTTGAAATAGTGATTGTTAAACATGGGCTAAAAAAAGATCATGTGAACCTACCGTGGAGCCATTGACATCCCCCATATATAAAAATGTGAGAGAAAAGCTGTAGGAGAATCATTTTAGTCTAACTCCACACAAATATGATATAGAACTAGATCGATAGCTTAACTGTCATACGTGATTACGGAACCAAAGCATCGAAGATACCTGGACCATTGTGTTAAACCTCAATATTGGCCATTCTAGGTACATGGTCAATCTTATACATGGAGTATAAGTTGCCAGCTTTTTATAGCAGTATTAAGGGCGTGTTCGGTAGAGATTAAAATCGGATTAAAATTGAAAAACTATCCGTTATTATTGACTTTTATTATACCAGTGACACTCAATAATAACTATATTTTCAATTTTAATTGAATTTTAAGCACGATCGAACATGCCCTAAGTATTAACTTATAGAAGGCATTTTAATCAGTTATGATTATTTTACCACTTAATTTTCTCTCTCAGCAAAGATTATGAGAAGACGAGATAAAAAGTTTAACAATGAAAAAACAAAATAGAACACCTTGAGAATTGATAAATCCAATTCATCAAATCGATAACATTTTGATTAAAACATATTGTAAAACCTTTTATAGGCCAAATTTTTTATACTACAAGCACCATACTCAGTGATATAGGGATATTATTATGTCTGGTTTTCTCCTTGGAAAAGACTTGCTAAGGTATATATATCTAGGTTCCTTAGAATCTTGATGAATACGCTAAAGTGTGATTATCAAATTTTAATTTCATGCAAGAAACCCCTATACATTTGAGTGGATAAACATACATAATTATAGTTGAAGCACTTACTGGTCCCGGAATGTAGAGTCGACGTTTTCCTCCAACTTTCATGCTCAGGATCCCTTCATCCAGTCCCTTGATCACCTATTCTAGTCATTTTAGTTTAGATCATTCATTAAGTTGAAAATCATCAAAAATGACAAATAGATGCCAACAGAAAATTTATGCTCAATCTTAGTTTTTCACACAGAAGATCTGGGTATTTCAAAGCATATTACTTTCCATTGCAGATTAATTGTTTGAGCCCTTTCAGATTCATTAATTTGAAAACACAACCAAACAGCACCATCAGTCGTCTGGGGAAATTCTTTGATCTCCCTTTAAAAAATATAAATAACATCAAAGGCACATGAGTTAGGAAAGATCGTGGAGACAGATATATGTAGTAGCAGAAAAGAAATAAAAGAAAGCAGCAGAGTGCATTCCTGAACAATAAAACATTTTCAGTTGTAGCTGATATTTACATCCTTATGGAACACAATTTTGCAGCTATATTATCTCGAAATTCTAGATTCAGCTGGGACACTTTTGTAGAGCTTACCTGACCAGAGCCAACGCGGAAAATGTAAAGCTGGCCTTTCTCCAGTGAACTGTGAAATTGAAAAGGAAAAGAAAAATAGATTTCAGGATAGGAGGAATCAGGATCACATATAACATCTAAATCCATCTGGGTAGTGTGTGTCTATGAGTGTAATTTGTTCAATATTGAATTTACTTATATGTGGATCTACACGTCCAAATAATTGTTTTCTTTTATCTAGTGACATGTTATCTCTATATAGATTAGTGCTAATAGCTCCTCAAAAGACAAAACTCAACATTTTTGCGTACTACAAAAAAAGATAGAAGAGTTCTCCTTGTAGGAAATTCCAAAATGGAAAAGAGAACAAATGGATAATAAATTTCCAAAGAGTTGTTGTAGGATGCAACAAAAAAGAACGAGACTTGAGAAGAAAGAGGAAGATAGGGAGGAAGAGAGAAGAAACGGGAGAGAATTCAGTGGGAGAAAATATGAGTTTTATTCAATAATTAAGTCTAAGTATTACAATTAATATATGCGCTTGTAGTCTAATGGGGTGTATTCAATTGGGACTTTTGAAGACTTTGATGAACTTTTTTTAAGGGGAGTGTATTCAATTGAGATTTTTAATGACTTTTTGAGATTT